>MJUT01063556.1:2315-14878 GCA_002080005.1 Gigantidas platifrons
AGATAGACGATTAATCATTGTAGAGAGATAGACGATTAATCATTGTAGACAGATAGACGATTAATCATTGTAGAGAGATAGACAATTAATCATTGTAGAGAGATAGACGATTAATCACTGTCGACAGATAGACGATTAATCATTGTAGAGAGATAGACGATTAATCATTGCCGAGATAGACGATTAATCATTGTAGAGAGATAGACGATTAATCATTGTAGAGAGATAGACGATTAATCATTGCAGAGAGATAGACGATTAATCATTGTCGAGAGATAGACGATTAATCATTGTAGAGAGATAGATGATTAATCATTGTCGAGATAGACGATTAATCTTTGTAGAGAGATAGACGATTAATCATTATCGAGAGATAGACGATTAATCATTGTAGAGAGATAGACGATTAATCATTGTCGACAGATAGACGATTAATCATTGTAGAGAGATAGACTATTAATCATTGTCGAGAGATAGACGATTAATCATTGTAGAGAGATATACGATTAATCATTGTAGAGAGATATACGATTAATCATTGTAGAGAGATAGACGATTAATCATATTTCAAACTGATGTGTGATAAAACCACCTACCTGTCGCAATTCATTGATAAACTTGATCATATAATGTTGTATCGAATACACCTCGCCATGAACGGGGTTCGAACTCAAAACTACCACAGGTCACGACTACGACGGTCCCTTTGTGTGTGATATTCATAGTTCAATAAATCTGTGAATAAACGAATAAAACACTAGATGTGTCGGAACGACAGGAATGTCCTCGCCGTGAATATTAAGGAGGCTCGCAAATGTTTCACCCTTTTTTAATTCCCTCACTAATAGGCTAAGAATAACAAACTATTGTTTAAGATCTGTATCCTCAAGCTTCCTTAAGTTCACAAAATGTATTCAATGAAACAATATTGCCGGAACAAATCTTGATATGATCAGGAATCTACAACACTTGCATATGAATAAGAAGTCCTATACCTATAAAACATTGCCTTTTAATAGCCATTGAATATTTTTCTGAAGTAAAGGTTGCATGTGGTCTGAGTAATAACAATCATTATTGATATCAAATGTCCTCCAGTGAAAACAAGGTACAATGTTGATCCGTAGATTGCGGTGGTGAAGGCCACACACTGTTGTATGTCATTTGTTTTGAAATGCTGAACTACTTTTTCATAAAGATATGGAGTGGTATTGCGATTAACATTGCAATCTCCAAGAATAATGGTATGTTCAGATGCTGACAATGGATGGAGCTGATGTAAATCATTTACAAATACCGAATCACTGGATAAAGGAGAAGAGCGATACAACAAAACTAATTATAAATGCTCAGGATGTTTGTATCTCAATTTCAATTAATTCTGCAATTGGTAGTCTAACACCACGAATGACTTCTATTTTGAGAGATTCTTTGACACAGATAATTATTTCATGAGTGTTGTGGTTTAATTCCATAGACGGTTGTATGCAGTTGTATTGATCTATCTTCATATTGTCACCAGAATTTTATACAGATATATCATGTTTGGGAGGGGTATTTTCGAAAAATACCAGTCGAGAGACGACAAATTTTCCGACCCGAATGGCGAGGGAAATTTAGTCTCAAGACTGGTATTTTCCGCAAATACCCCTCCCAAACATGATATATCTGTTTAATTACACCGAATATTATTTAGAACATTGGCTAAATAAATAATACAATTTGTTTGTCGTTTTCAGGACCTAACATGATGTATCTGTTTAATTCTACCGAAAGATGTTACATAAAACGCACAACTGATAACGTTTTAAAAATGTTGTCACAAGTGTCTCGGTGAAGAGTGAAAACGGCAAATACGATTTTGCAAATACCATGAAAAAAATTAAATCTTATGCAAATACACCTACATGAAGTAAAAATTCTGCAAATTCACAATGCAAAGCCTGAATTTGTAAAAAAAATATCACGGCTATTAACCAATCAGAATCCAGCATTCTGATATAAGGTGTAATTAAAAAAAAATGTTTCAGTAAGGCAAAGGATATCAGCATACAATAATATGGGATCTTCAAGCATATCTGGAAAATGATGTTTTGCTGATCTGGTATTTAGAAGTGAAACTATGATATTGTCGATGTTGGTATCGGCTCATCAGTTTGAATTTGTCGCAATCTTGTCATCTATCTTCTTTTTTTTTTTTTTTAAATCAAATCAAATATAAATATATCTAAAAGCACAGTTGCTTTAAATGGGAACAACAATTTGAATAATATGTAAAATTCTAAAATCCAAGGACAGTGATTCCAAATACCAAAAATCAAATCAATATATCAAAGCATGGTGAAATAAAGTGGTGACAAATAAATAGTTGGCCAAAAGTCCAAGGTGCGTAAATTAGCCCAAAAGCATTCAATCGGAACGAAATTCAAACGTGATCGGTAACTCATTACTATGCATTCACATACCAAAAATCAAGTCAATATATCAAATCATAGTGATAAAAAAGTGGTGACAACTAAATATATGACAAAATTTCAAAGCCCAACGGCTGTAAGTTGGCCAAAAATCATTCAACCGGAACAAATTTCAAAGTTGATCTGTAACTCATCACTATACACTCATATACCAAAAATCAAGCCAATATATCCTAGCATAGCAACAAAAAAAAAAGTGGTGGACAACTGAATATTTGGTTAAATTTCAAAGTCCAAGGGCCATAACTCGGCAAAAAATCATTGAACTGGAAAGAAACATATACTTGATATGTAACTTATTATTATACACCCACATACCAAATATCAAGTCAATATCTCGAAGCATAGCGAAAAAAATGGTGACAGCTGTTTTATTTCGGAAATAAAATAAATCCTTTGAATTTTAAGCAACAATGACGCCAGATAATTAACATGTTAAAATTTTATGTTATTTTCTATTTATGGCGAATTAAACATGTTTCAGTATTCATCGAATAAATTGAATTGTAGTTTCCCCTTTTTGATTCAATGTTCGTTTTTATTTTTTAAATTAGAAGGTGTTGATTTAGATTAGGATTTACGTCAGGAACCTGTATATTTAATAATAATAATAAGAAAAAAAAATAAAAAAATACCACACTGTTGGAACACCTCCATAATCCAATACAAAAATCGTAGAAAAAGGTGAAATCGATATTCTTCACATGCAAATACATGACCACTAACTTTCCTGGCTTGTTACAGGCACTTCAATACGTGACGGTGTTAAACTAGCTTGATGTGTCTAAACCTCCTACTTAGTCAAATTATGCGGTCATGCAAGTGCTTTCCAGGTGTGAGTAAAAAGTCAACCCTCAAATATAACTGAATGCCCGTATCACATATCACCAATAGAGCGTGGGTTCGCGCCCGGCTTTGTAAATTACAAATAAAGGTGCACTCGACTCGCAGCCGCAAGTGATAAAGTTTACCAGTTGTCGGTGGTTCTCTCCGGGTACCACAGCTTCTTCCACCATTACAACTGGTCGCCATGGTATAGCTGAAATATTGCTGAAAGTGGCGTTAAACACTAAATCGAATAAAATCAAGTCAAGTATAACTGGGTAATTTGGAATATATGAATAAAGGGTACATCGAAGTCCCGGGGGCACACCCCTTTTAATACGATATAAAAGTTACCACCCTTTTTTATTTCCTCATGTGACAACAGATTGTTCGCCGTTGTACAAATGATACTAAAACCTAACAATCTCAACAAAACGAACATTGTACTTAGGTGTGCTTAAGCACAGGGCCTCGTTGGCCAGGGGGGGCATCTTCCTGCCAAAATTTGCTTTACAATGTCTAACCTAATATAACGTAATATTTTAAATATTCCTAAATTTTTAGAGCATGTATGCCTGTATGGGCATACCGGGTCTATCTCCTTCAGAGCTGGGCCTCATAATTTAACAAGCACAGGGCCTCATTTGTCCTAGATCCGGCACGGTCTATATATTAGCAAAATTTCTTGGTCGTGTTAGTCTTAATAGTTTGGTAGTTGGATTTTTACTACCTAAGCAATGAGTGCTTATCACTACTAACGTCGTAGTTCTAATTCCGTTCAAGCGAGGTGTACTCGATATGTGATAAAGTTTGTCAGTGACTTACGAAAGGTGGGTGGTCTTATCCGGATACTCCGGTTTTCTCCACCAATAAAACTGATCTTCACGATATAGCTGAGATATTGTTGAAAGTGGCATTAAACACAATCATACCTACATACCTACATCCTAAATTGGAATAGCTTTCAGGGTAAATCAATACAGAGAATTCACATTGGCTTCAAATCCCACTCAGGCGAGGTGTACTCGATGCAACATTATGTCATAAAATTGTCAGTGACTTGTGATTGGTCGGTGGTTTCACCCGGATACTCCGGTTTTCTCAACCAATAAAAATGACCATCACGAAATAACTGAGATATTGTTAAAAGTGGCGTTAAACACCATAACCCTAATCCCTCATTTCAAAAAATCAAAATTGTGTCGCTTGTAGAGTGTCTGAAAAACACCAGCAACATCTACACAGTCGATTAGAATATGTTTCAGTGAATAATTGGTCATTCTTCATTATTTAATACTTTACATCTACCATGACCTATACTATACCACATCTTGTCAAAACAACCAGTTCCTTGTGATTTTGACCGGCATAACAAAGAGTCTTGCCAACAAAGGAATGCATTTCGTGATATTTGTTTTGAATTTGGAGATCCGAACATTGCCTCCAGCATTTCAAAACATATTTTGCAATAAAATATTTAAAATCGGTAAATAGATTATTCAATGTGTACGTGTCTTCCTCCTCAACCACTGTGTTGCCATGGCTATCTATATGATGAAGGATTCATGTGAATATGATATACTTACCGATAGCAAAAAGATTTCATAAATTTCAATTATTATATTTTTAGGGGAAAGGTTTTTGGGTTTTGCAACTCTCAATTGCCAACAAACAAGAAAGAAAATCCGAACACATCTTGCATTTATTTTTTATCAGAATATACAACGAACTTCACAGCAACAAGTATAGTATTAGCTTCTGTACTGATGATCGAACTGGCAGATGACACTGGAAGCTCTCGGAATGCAGCTGTTGATGATATTATGTCACCATTATTTGAACCATCAGTATACATTAGATCTTGATGGTGAATTATTAAAGGGCTGTTTCAGATTTTTTTTAATTTTCCAATTTCAAAATTAAAGTTAAGTTTTGAATTTAACCAAGGACGGCTTCGCAAATCGTTAACATGATTTGAAGTATTCGAGACGTTCTTAACGCTCAGAGCGATTGTCGTAATCTTTGATGATGAATTGTATCAATCAGTGGTTTGATATAAGATAATACGGGATAATCCGTACATAATACGTCGGTAATCTCATTTTGATTGAATCAGCGATCTATCTTAATTTACTGGACATAATTGTTAAAATATTAAGTGCCTCAAGACACTTATTTTAAAGCATTTTAATAAGAGGTAGAGAGGTAAGCCTTCTATAAAAAATATGACCTTAACATTTAGCTTCTGTACGTTTATAAGGAATCAAACAATATGGGATAAGAGTTAGGGTTGTGGTATTTGACGCCACTTTCAACAATTTTTCAGTTACACTAGTATATGATGGCGGTCAGTTTTATTGGTGGAGGAAACCGGAGTACCCGGAGAAAACCACCGACCTCTCGCAAGTCACTGGCAAATTTTATCACATAATGTTGTATCGAGTACACCTCGCCATAAACGGGACTCGAACTCACAGCTTTAATGGTGATAGGCACAATATTAACTCCGATGCTCTTATAGCAAAAGTGCATACCAAAAGTTTTTGAGCTAGATAATTTTAGTCCGTTCTGCATTTCCAATTTTTAAACAAACGTGGACATCTTGGAATCTATTGATTCGTAGTTGTATAGAACCAATGATATTCGGTGTAATAGTAACAATAATGATGACGTCATCCGATAATTCTTTTCTTTCTTTTCTGGTTGCAAATTTCTCTCTCATAAAGTGTAGACACATATGATCTGATGTATATCAGTGACCGCCCACACTATTATTACATACATAGATCGTACTGAAGTTCAGTAGTCAATGTTTCGGTTCTGATATGAATTCATTATAATTATGTAAGACTCAGATCGACGTTCAGTCTGTAATCGACGTCCAATCCTCAAATTCATGTCCTTTTTCTACGTCACAGACATCTTTACCTCAGATCTATGTCCTTTTTTCAACTTCTCAGATCAGCCTCCAATTCCCAAATCCATAGCCTTTTCTCACTTTCTCAAATCGAGGTCCAATGAAGTCACTGACATATGCCCTAATTTGGAAAGTACGACGAATACGGTTATTTTGAATCATGTCAATTCCGACCAGGTTCCATCTTTTTCGTGTCTTGACGTGTGAAATGCTTGGAAGACGACTTCCGGTGTTTACGCTATTACTCTGACAATGTCAGCATATCATAGTCGTAGATGCGGTAGATTATAAATAATTTTAATATGGAGACGCCAAGGAAACGGCTGAATAAAAACTGGTGTTCGGTACACCACTATCTGTCTGATATCAGAAATATATAAAAGCAGATCGTTTTCGTTCATTATGCTGACAGCAGCAAATAAATAAAGAAAACAAATTTAATTTTAAAGAAGTAATTGTCTCTGCTTTGAAGTCTTTGATACAAATAAAATAATTTAATTGATATCTGTCTTTTACAGAAAATGTCATGATTTTTTAAAGTTGAGGATCGAACGTTAAAACAGCACAAATCGATTGGAGTTTTTATTGTGTACATTGACACCGGAAGTCCAATGCTGAACATTCGATCGAAATCACGTGATCTGGTGGACGAAAATAGCAAAATTTGAGAATACCCTTAAATCGGACCGTGATTTGAGACAATGACGTCAGTGGATGCCCATTTGAAGAGTGAACGCCGATTTGAGTTTACAGTTCCTATATAATGTAATTATTATTAAAATTAATGTTCTCCTCCTCCTCCGTACATAGGTGAACCTCGACGATTTTGGCTACCATGTTTAGGCCCTGTATATTATTTGGCTTCTCAATCTCTTCATTTTGTGCTTACCTAATACATATTATTCCAGAACCGCAGGGGGCGCAAATTGATATCTACGATTTTATAATTCATACCTAAAATAATGGGATTTACGTTTTTAGTTGAAAAACAAAATGTTTGAATGATTAAATAAATATTAAATGGGTAAATTTCAATAGGTATCGTGATTGGCAGAAAGTCTAATTGATATCATATTCCTAACAAATTAGTTTACTGAAACTGTGAAGAAAATTCGATATTACATTGATAATTTATATATATAATATGGTGCATAACAATACAATTTAAAAGCAATATACAATTTCATTCTTTTAATTATTTAAAACTAATCCTACGGTCAAAATGATTGCAACTGATATAAACCCTATCATTGGTACGGGAGAGAAATAGTACGTGACAAGGACTTCGAGATGAAGTATGCACGTTTTAAATGTGTAGTGATTTTACTTAGTGCATTCATATTGTGTAAGTATAATTTTATTTTTATTCTTGTACTTTTAAGTATCTTAGATAGGGTTATGATATCAATAATAATGTATTGTATGTATTGTTATCTGATGGGGGCTTGAATCCACGATCTACCTCAATGTTGACCTGGATACGTCGTGGGTGACGCCATCTTTTGAAGCGATCTACATTATAATATATCCCTACGCTACACACGTAATAGAGTGCAATTAAACTCATTTTATATTAAATTCGAATCACACTATTTTCTGTATCTATATAATAAATACCATAATATATTGAAGAATTTCATTATCAAAATATGTCACTCACGATGAATTCAGGCATGGGGTAATGCTAATTTGTAATTGTAATGCCCTGTAATGCATTACATTTTCCCAAGTAATGCATGTAATGTGTATTGCCCCAATTTTGGCATTACATGTAATTGTAATGTAATGCATTACATTGGCAAAAATGCATGTAATTTATGCATTACATGGCATTACATAGCATTACTTCTGTCTGCTAAGTGCTATATATTGCTACAAATTTCAGGGATAATAAGTACCTACTGTTTTATTCTTTCCTAAAAGAAAGTAGGAAAATTAAAAACAAATCAAAGTCTATTTAAATGATTAACAAAAAGTGTAACTTTGAACTGTTGTCAACCTAATGATTTTCTTCATCTAACCTTAATACTAAAACATTTATACTAATAATTAAAAGAGATCTATTTTATAAACATACAAAAATAATCTTATACTTTCTCTCTTAACATTGATCACCTGTGAGAAAATAGTTAAAATCATACAATATTAGAAATTTGTTAAATAGACTTTAGATTTGAATTAAACTAAAAATTTGCTTTAATTAACTTAAATTTTACTATATAAATGTTTTAACTAAGAAAACATATGATGAAAACAATTTTTATTATTTTTATCAGATATTGTTTTTTATTTGCAATCATTTTCATATACCATTATAATAATTTGAATTTTTGGTGTTTAACGCCACTTTCAGTAATATTTCAGCTATATCATGGCGACCAGTTTTAATGGTGGAGGAAGCCGGAGTACCCGGAGAGAACCACCGACCATGGGCAAGCAACTGGTAAGCTTTATCACTTGCGGTTGCGAGTCGAGTGAACACTTTTTTGGAATTTACAAAGCCGGGCGCGAACCCACGCCGTATTGGTGATAGGCTTGTATGAGTTGTTATATCCAACGACCTAACTCATTGAGTCACACGTGCCCCTATATACCATTATAGTCACTGAAAAACCTATGCATAGATATTTAAAGAAAAAAAATTAGTTGAATGATCGATAATTGACACCTGTCAAAAACCACTAATTAGTTTATATATCAATCAATTCCTTTTTTTTTTGACAAGTGAATTTATGGTTTAAAAGTAATTAAATAACATTGAGATTAAGTTAACTATATAAATAAAAACTATAATGATAGAATAAATTCAGACCAGACAGAATGTGCATGAAAGATGAAACATTTGAAACTTTAATGATACTTAAATGTAACAGCCACCTTGTGTAGACTTTTAAAACCATATGTAATGGTTACCAAGATTTCCGTATAAAATTTTGTATATATGTTTCTTTTGATAATATATTTTATAAAATGTAATGTGTAATGTAATGCATTACTTTGGTAAAGTAATTGTAATGTAATGCATTACTTTGGTAAAGTAATTGTAATGTAATGCATTACTTTGGTAAAGTAATTGTAATGTAATGCATTACTTTCCAAAATATATGTATTTGTAATTGTAATATAATGCTGGTTTTGTCAAAGTAATTGTAATGTAATGCATTACATTGCAATGCAATTCGCCCCATGCCTGACGACGATATAACATTGTAATTCAATCATGGGCTTTGCGCATTCGTGAGTTACTGCGTTATTTGGTCATTCGTGACATAATGTTCATAAATGAAACTTGTGAATTAGTTATAGCTTAGAACAAAGTCAGAAAGAAAATGTCAGGGACAATCTTCACATTTTCATAAATTACTTTCCTTGACTAGAAGAACCTAATAAATAAAGACATTCTTTGTGTATAGAACAATTTAATGTGCATATAAAATAAAAGAACAAAAGGCAATAACCATAGATGTAGAATTATGTTTATATTTATATTTTAGTGTACAAACCAATTTCATAAACACATTTGAAAAAAACCGACCATATAAACCACGATGTAACTGAAATATTGTTGAAAGTGGCGTTAAGTACTATAACCCGAACCCTTTAAAAACTGTGTCGCCTGCACCATTTGTAGACAAATCAGATAAAATGTTGGCGTTGTTGAATGTCGGACGAATACCAGAAACATCAATTAAAGTATGTTTTAGTGAAACATTGGAATGAATTCCGGTAGGAACAAAATGTCATACCAACTAAGAAATTCATCTCGTGTAATTTGATATGAATTTGCGGGTCCCAACTTCCCCGTCAGGATTTCAAAATATATTTCATTATGAAAAGTTTAAAATCCATGTAAGAAATAGAAAAAAAATGGATATTGGGTTATCTAATGCGTCATTGGTTTCCTGGTCAATCAATGTGCTGTCATTCATATATTTTATCAAATAAAAATGTTTTGAGCTTTACAACTCTCAATTGTCAACAGGCAAGAAAGATAATCCAAATATATCATCAGAAGAGGCAACGAGCTTCAAATCAAGTACACAATGTAGTATTACATTAGCTTTTGAACCGAAGATCGAACTGACAGATGGTAATCTTAGAGGTGAAGCCTGCTGTCGGAATACAACTGCTGATGAAACTCTATCATCATCATTTTAACCACCAGTATAAATTGGAGAGTTTTCACAATTTACTTATCTAATTTCAGCAAAATGTTGATGAATTTTTAAATGATTTGCTCCAATCTTTTTTGCATTCTCGAATCTGGAGTGACATCACACTATGAAATTGACCAGTCAATGAAAGCATTTCTGACATAAAGAAAATATTTTGGGGTGAAGCCAAGCAAGATCCTCGGTATTCTACACAGGCTCCAATGTATATTAATTTATTCGATATCTACAAACAGAAATTAAATATTTTAGTCAAAGTCACCGCTGAGCTTTGTTGACACTAACTAAACCAGGAATTTATTTTGATTTTGATCAATTTATATAAGACAGTTGTATTTCAATTAAAAAATAATAAATTCAAATTTTCCTCTGAAATCGAGGTAAGACCCGAGGATTCCGTATGGCTTCACCTCATTCAATTATTAAATGCCCGGATGTTCGGATATGATAATTTTCCAAGTTCAAACTTAAAGCTAGGTTTTGAATTTAACCATGTAAGGTTTTTAGGAATTACAAACCAAATTGATATCAGACTGATCAAAATGTTTAAATTTTATCCAAAGGCCAAGCAAATTAAATTATATTAGGTTGTTAATCATAAATACTGTTATATAAAAGAGAGTCCGTCGTGTTAGTGATCGTATTGTAGTTGGATTTACAACTACCTATGTAATAGGTGCCTATCACCACTGATGTTGTGAGTTCGAATCTCGCTCAGGGCGCAGTGTACAACATGTGATAAAGTATTGTCCAGGTACTCTAATTTCTCCCACCAATACAACTGACCGCCACGATATAACTGAAATATTGTTGATAGTGGCTTTAACACAATAAAACCAAACAAACCAAGCAAATCTATACATGAATTAAATCTGCATGCTTCAATCGTGTGCCGTAATCCTTGATGATAAACTGTATCCAGCAATTTGATATAAGATATGTATGTTGATCCGTAAATAAAGCATCCGTAATCCCATTGTGATCTATATAAATTTAATATATACCTGCTATCAACACTTCTGAACAGTTCTGAACACAATTGTTAAAATATTAAGTGCACCAAGACACTTATCGTAAGCACTTTAGTAAGAGGTAGAAAGGTAAGCATTCTATCAAAAATAAGACCTAAACATTTAGGTATT
Source organism: Gigantidas platifrons (assembly GCA_002080005.1). NCBI lineage: Eukaryota > Metazoa > Mollusca > Bivalvia > Mytilida > Modiolidae > Gigantidas > Gigantidas platifrons. Next base: position 13,846 of record MJUT01063556.1, read on the forward strand.
TAGGTTCAGTAACTACGTTTATAGGAGCATTTTACAATATTAAATCTAGATGTAGTTATATAGCAAAAGTGCATACCATCAGTGATCGCATTATGTTATGGCTCTGTCGTCGTCGTGGTCGTTCTCCTCCTCGTTGTCGACGTCGTCGTGGTCGTTCTCCTCCTCGTTGACGACGTCGTCGGTGTCGTCCTCGTCCTCGTTGTTGTTGTCGTGATTGTTATCGTCGTCATTGTTATCGTCGTTGGTGTCGTCCTCGTTGTTGTTGTCGTCGTTGTTATCGTCGTCGGTGTCGTTCTCGTTTTCGCCATCCTCGTTGTTGTTGTCGTAGTTCTTATTGTCGTCGGTGTCGTCCTCGTTGTCGCCATACTCCTAGTTGTTGTCGTCGTGGTCATCGTCCTCATTGTCGTCGTCGTTGTCGTCCGTCTGTAAACAATTGGTTTTCGTGCGATAAGTCAAATTTTGGTATGCGGATCCTTCTAAATTTTGACTATATTATCCTTGGCACTGACTAATGCTTTGTCTTTATTTGGTGTATTGTGTGTGACCCGATATGCTTCAAACAAGAGGTGCAAAAATTGATATTTCTGTTAATTTTACACGAATAGCTTATTTTCATCTGAGTTTGATGGTTGTTTTTAATTCCTTTGGGAAACCCCTTTCAGAATAATACAAATTATGTAACAATTACCGTTTTTGGCATAAAAGGGACTCAAAAGGGGACAATTTCAAACGTCAAATTTTGAACTTTTTTTTATTTTTCATCCGGTTTTAGATGCAATTTTTTGGGGACAAATTGATCATTTGAATGGCTTATTGATGGGTCATAAACATATTTAGTTATTTATTTAAAATTACGAAATTTTGCATATCTGGAAGGCATATAGAATTTTAATTATTCAACCAATTTGGATGCAGTTTTAGCTTGAGATTGATTGGATAGCGAGCGTTAGTAGTATGTTGACGCATTTCCTCTATCTCTTACGCGTGTGGAGAGCAAAGACCAAATTAATTTTCATCCATGGGGGGGGGGGGG
>MJUT01063556.1:14886-38312 GCA_002080005.1 Gigantidas platifrons
AAAATAAGCATCATTATGGGTTATTAATAAACCAGAAAAAAATGCAATTTCAGCTGAGAAAGTGGTCTAAAAGGGACCAAAATTCTGAAATTTCATATATTTGGAAAGTATATGGATTTTGTTTTTCATTCAATTTTGATTCAATTTTTTGTCTTTGAATTGAATGTGCGATGAACTAAAGAGGTAAACAAAGGCCAATATCCCAAAGTTGAACTTTGTTTTATTTTACATCCATTTTTAATGCAGTTTGTTTGTCAAAATGATCATCTTTATGGGTTATTGATGGATCATGAAAACAAAAAGAAAATGTAATGTAGCGGATCGTCATTTACTACATTGTACCTATCTAAACGTTATTTTCTGTGCCTGTACTGAGTAAAAGGATACGTCATGTATATGTTTGTCTTAGGATTGATTTTACCTCTATTTCTACTTTTCCACGATTTTATTTTTAGAACTGTTCAGAGAGTGTGTTATTTTTTCCTCCCATTTTACTACGTCGTCTATCAGCAGAGAAACAACACATGGAAGCAATTCTTTAATATTTTAGAAAATAAAATATTCTACTAGTGAAAAATGAAGCATGAATATATGCGTTACAAAAGGATATTATTCTCTTTATTCTATTGTTTTTCTAGCTGTATACGGTGATTGGAGACTGGCATTAAGAGTTGGCGTTTCTTCAAGAGTTAGCATTTTCTCTTTATGGAACTATACTGGAGTCCATTGTGACAAAGGAAACGTACTATACAGACATTCATTCATAGATAATCTTATAAATATAGAAAGCTGCATCAGAAGTGTAAGTAATTCATAATTGAAACATAATCTTTCCAAATCGTGACGTCTTAATACAAAATCATGACATTTTAATACAGAATCATGATATTGTAATACAGAATTATGATGCTCTAATACAAAATCATGACATTGTAATGTAAAATCATGACATTTTAATGCAAATATCATGACATTTCAATGCAAAAACGTGATATTTTTATACTAAAACATGAAATTTTAATACAAAATCATATATTTAAATACAAAATAATGACGTTCTAATAACAAATCATGCAATTTTAATACAAGATCATGTCATTGTAATACGAGTTCACCTAAATTCGGCAAATAAAGTTTGGTCTGTTGTATTGTAGATATAATTTAAAGGGGCATTAACTACGATTTTGACCAAAAAAATATATGTTTTGGAAATTGGTAAATAGCTTTAAAATGATGAAATAAAGATAAATATTTCACATTTAAATAGCTTATCGAACCACTTTCCGCCTTTTGAGCACGAAAAGTACCAAGCAAATACTTTGACCTTGCTTTTTCCGTATGCAATTGACCTTACTAGTGACAGGTAAAAACGAATAATTTGTATTTTGTCGCTTATTAAATGCCCACTTGCATGGTTCTTTGTCCGTAATTAACACCGACTAAAAGCAGATTCACAAAAAATAAGAAATAAGTGCATTGTTGTACTGATTTAATGACGATTCGACAAACTCCGTAAACAATGTCGATAATTAATAAGATGACGCCCATTTTTCGATCGATCTCAAAACACGTGCAGTTGCAGGTTTTTTCCCCGATGTGCGTACATTTCAAAATTTTACATAAGTTACAGAATCACGTTTTATAAAGGCATCCATCATATCTGATAGTTTTTATTGGTAATACAAATTTACGATTTGCCAGATAATGCCCCTTTAAGTAATTGTGTGTATTATATTGTATCAATCTGACCAGTTTACTTGTTTATCAAGGTCTATTGTATTGTAGATATAATTGTAGTAATTGTGTTTATTACATACTTAGTTAAAATAAAGGCATTTTTGTATGACCAATATGACTGGAAGTAAACTGTCCATATTTTCACACCCTGGGAAAATAACCGGTTATTGGATTACTACAAGATCATTTCCATATCGAGGCCCATATTGGCCCGGGCCAATATGATCGTCGACTTCGTCTGAGGCCAATATGGGTGTCTCTTTTCTAGATGTCGGAAGTATGTAATAAATAGTTTAATACATGGGCATTTCAATATTGATCTGGTTATTATCCCTCGACACATATTGGCCCTCGACTGCGTCTCGGGCCAATATGGGGTTATCGGGATGATAACCAGGCAAATATGGAAATGCCCATGTAGTAATCTGTATTTATTATATCTTATTACATACTTGGCATTATTATGATAGATTTTGGATATGTGTAACGACCGGAAGTAAACTAGCCATAATTTCACTCCCAGGCTGATATGCATATTAGAGGCGTCTCTTGCAAAACATCCATAATCGTGCATCTCGTCCAATTTACTTTCGGTATTTCCGGTGACGTCTGCATACAAACATTAACTGACACACAAAGATGAATGGGAGATAGGGTATAACCACGGTTCACGAAAAATATTTTTTACTAATCACATTTCACGGGAAGTAAATTATGATGATCACAACTCTTGAAAAATATGAAACCCAACGTAAATTGTTAAAAGTGCATTTTTACACTTGTTGCATCCCTACTAATCGTGCCTACAAGAATCGGCGGAGGTCTGGTGACCAGTATGGCAGTAAGGATACCAATGCTATTTACAAAACGAGTTGAGAGGGAAACAATTGTCTTGAAGAAGTCCACATTAAATAAAAATCACAGAAACGTTAGATGATAAATGATTATATCACGGAGAAAGTAAAATGATTTTGAATGGCACCGATTCACGGCAATGCCTTCGTCACGATTCACGGGAAATAAAAAAACGATACTAAAGAATCACATCTATATTTTCTATGTTTCAAAATACCTTCATAGGAAATGCTGCCATTAATATATTTATGAGGGTGGGGGGGGAAGGGGGAAGGGGGATGTAGATCTGCACTTGCTTGACAATAGTGATCTCAAAATGTATCTGTTGAATTTGCATTAAACTTCCATTTAAATTCATTTAATTATTTCATTTTGTTTATTTACTTCATGATAAAAAGATTAATAGATGACATTTTCCATATCATCCCGGCTATCATCCCTCGACCCATATCAACCCTCGACTGCGTCGCGGGCTGATATGGGGGTCTCGGGATGATACCCTGGCTGATATAGAAAATGTCATGTATTAATCTCTATGTATCAATCTGATAAGTTTACTTGTTTATCTTGGTATATTTTTATTGTAGATATAATTAAAGTAATTGTGTTTATTATATTGTATCAATCTGATCAGTTTACTTGTTTATTTAGGTCTATTTTATACAATTATTGACTTTTAATGAGGTCTACTCATGACTATGCGGACCTGGTCAATGATTGACTGACTGAGGCCAACGTCCGAGGTGAATCAATCATTGATTAGGTAGGAATAGTCATGAGTAGTCTGAAATTAAAAGTCAATAACTGCTTTATAAGATAATAAGGAATTTTTCAAACTTTTCAACAGTATGTTCAACAAAATAGACTAAAATTGTTTTATCATTTTTCAATATTATTATCTAAATATTAAAATTTTGAAATTTGATGAAAACTGAAATTTTTGAAAATTTTATCATTTTGAAATTTTTTGAAAATGTTGACTTTTTTTTGCGATTTGATTGGCCGACTGGAAATGAAATCTCGTCTCTGGTTGGACAACGTTAAACACCGAATAGACCCCCTGAGGCTCACGCGAGGTGAACACTCTGAGGTACCACCAAGAAAGTACTGTTTAGGCCTATCAGCGAAAAGCAAAATCCCTTATCATATAATTATATTGTAGATATAACTTAAGTAATTATGTTTATTATATTGTATCTGGTCATTTGATTTGTTTTCAGATAGGTGTTCTGTTAGTTGTGTCATATCCGGATGATAATGTATTAGAAATGAAGCTAACACCACCATTTGGAGACTTCAGTCTTGAAAGTGTATTATCAATGACACCATCCTTTGCAGAGATTTGGGAACCGTTGGTTGATATCTCACCACCCCCTGAGGCTCAAGCAAAATTCATTATCATTTAATAATAGTGTACATATAATTTAAGTAATTATGTTTATTATATTGTATCTGGTCATTTGACTTGTTTTCAGATAAGTGTTCTGTTAGTTGTGTCACATCCGGATGCTAATGTATTCCAAATGAAACTAACACCACCATTTGGAGACATCAGTCTTGAAAGTTTATTACAAAAGACACCATTCAATGCAGAAATATGGGATTCGTATCCTGCTTTCTCAATCGAACCTAGTGACCATCATCTGATAAAGTAAGTAACGTGCCTGGTTATATGGCAGTTCTTTACTAATAAAATGAAAAACATAAAATACCACAAATTCGGAAGAGTTCCAGATTTACATTTCCTCAATACGTTAAAGGACCGTGATGGCATGGTAGTTGTATTGACTACCTATGCAATCAGTGTCTATCACCACTGATGTTGTGAGTTCGCATCTCGATCAGGGCGAGGTGTACACCATTGTGTGATAAAGTTTGTCAGTGACTTGCGACAGGTCAGTGGGTTTCTCCTGGGCCTCCGATTTCCTCCATCAATAAAGCTGACCACCATGATATAACTGATATATTGTTGAAAGTGGCGTTAATCACCATCAAACACACATCAAGCAAACAATCAATAAATTAATTACTATGGAAACTAAGGTTTTCCTCCTTCATATATTAGGCAATCCTGTTTAGGCCCTATGATATTATTGCTCCTAAATACTGTTAAATTATTTGGTTTTCCAGCCCCCCGGACTTTGACCATACCTGATTAACGTCTATTACAGAAATGCGTCGTGTAGATTAATTCTACGTTTTTGTTTTAAAATTGTAGAAAAAGACAAAATCAGTACCCCTAACATATAAATGCATTCTGCTCACTTTCCTGGCTTGGTACAGACACTTCAATAAAAAGTGGCGGATGCAAGTTAGTTTTATAGGCCCAAGCCTAACTCGTACATTTCATAACCTGTCTAATTCTATATTAGCAGGCACTTAAATAAATGAAAATATATTAAATGGTAGACGGTTTTTCGTTTTGTATTTTACTTGTGTCGGTCGCTTTTTTGTTGTTGTTGAACTTTTGTTGATAAATTAATTTGTTTTTAAACAGATATTTTATTAACATTAGATTTCGGACCGATTTCCTGTTGTATGTCCTTTCTGTAAAAGCAACATGCTTCCTTCATGCACATTGCCAATTGGAGTGTCTTTGCAAACAATATATGCATTGTTCAAACGTGTATCATATCGAAGTGCTACTCATATGCAATATATATTTCGCTCAGACGTATCACCAATTGTAGTCCTATTGTCTACAATATATATTTCGCTCATACATTTCTGCAATAGTAGCCCTTCTTGCATACCAACTATTCTCCAATTGTAGTGCGGGACCATCGTGACCGTGTTCGTATCGTTGTTGGATTTTCAACTACCTATTCAATGAGTACCTATCTCCACTGATGTTATGCGTTCGAATCTCGATCAGGACAAGATGTACAACCTTATGTGATAAAGTGTTTCAGTGACTTGCGACAGATCGGTGGTTTTCCCGGGTCCTTCGGTTTTCTCCAACAATAAAATTGACCGCCACCATATAACTGATATATTATTGAAAGTGGCGTTAAACACCATCAAACAAAAAACAATTTATAGTCCTCCTTGTGCACTTTATATACAGCCTCAGTCAGATCCCGTCCATTCCGTTTTAATGACATATCACCGATTGTTAACAAGAGCAGCATGGCGGGTGCTAACAGTAGGGCAGGAACTGCTTACCTCTCTAGAGCATATGGGTTCACATTGGCATCTTAGTTAGGTTCGTGTTGCTCAATCCTAAGTTTCCTGCATATTCTTTTGCCTATCATTGTTTATTTTTTCCATTGCATTATCTGTTTCTTAAATATCAGCATATCTTCAATATTTCAACTACACAACTACCATTTGAAAGAACATAAATAATAATGCTAAAGGTTTTGGTAAAGCGTGACGAGACGAAAATTATACTGCCTTTGCCACGAAGTTTAAGACTGTTGTCGCTAAAACGTTGGCGAATTTTAATTTCTTGTTACTGGAGGTAGCTATATAGTTAATACATACCGTTAAGCCTTTCAAAACTATATAATTACTTCTTCAGCACGGATAACTTTGAATTTATTTGGTTGAATGCTACAGAGACTGTTATGCATGCTGGAATGTATTACAATCCACTTGATGCCAATTCTCCTAAGTTTTCGTTCAGTATAAATGGCGTCAACTATACAGGTAAGTATATCATAATAATATAATAAAGGTCTTTCCCCATTAAATTTGATAGTACTTGACTTTCTGATTCCCAAAATGTATCGTTTCTAGGGAGTTTTTTGCACTTCTAGTGTCATTCAAAAGGCTGTTTCCTGTCTGTCAATTGCGTCATATGAAAACTGACTAAAAAAACATGTATGGCTTCTAGATACTGTTCTCACTTCCGGGTCTTACGAATATCACTTCCGGACAGGAAAACAATACCATTTGATAATTCTTAGTATTCTGGTTCCAAATATATATGGTTGCAATCCACTGTTTTGAATCAAAGGTAGGCGTCCGGTTCCATGACCTTTGGCATTGTTTGTAGTTTGGTGAGCGTGCACCTTACTGCTAAGGTGTCGTACAGAGGATGCAAAACCATCATCTCATCAAAACTAACTTACTCTTTCCATACTGCAAGTCGAAATTGTCAACCTTACGTTACGATATTCGCACAAAACGATGTTCGGTTCGTCTTTACCTCCAGTTGTTTGTAGGAGGACCCATGTCTTATTTACGTTATATGTGTTCGTTTGTGTTTAGTGGTGTCCAACACATATTGTGTTGTGTTTTTGTTTTGATTTTCTTCGTCTTGCCAGTTTCTCTGGATTGTCTATTTTTGAATGTCCCTTCGGTATTCTCTAGCGTAATGTACCATCTTCACAAGCTTAAAAACATGTCTTATGTCTATCCCTAGATTCTCTTTACGAGACAAGGTATGCTTCGACTATTACAGTTATGATTTTATATATAAGACTGAACGACTGGTGCTGCAGTGTATCAATGGTGTGAGTTCAAATCCCGTCGAGGGAGAACAAAAAAGAATTTGGCAGCTCAAGAATCTAATTCTAACACTGTTTGGTCAAATTTGCAGACATAGGCATATATGTTTGTGACAATTGTTGCGTGACTGAGAATAAATATATTATGTATAAAGTTCAAGATTAAGACTCATCGTTCTTTCCAAGAAAACTGCTCAGGCAGTTTTATGTAGGGGTTTATTATCTACTAACATGTGGAAACCACTTGGCATGATGTGGATAATGTGTTGATGATAACGAAGCACAGTATTGATATTTTTGCTTACAACTGGAGCACCTGCGTTCACCCCCGTTTTTAGTGGGGTTCGTGTTACTCGATCTTTAATTTTATATGTATGTTTAGTAGATCGCTGTTTGTCTTTTTGTCTTTTTTCTTTGGACCATTTTGTTGTCTGTTCTTCATCGATATACGGATTCTGATTGCCCCTTTGGTATCTTCAAACTCTTCTTGAATTGGAGACTTATTGTTTTTCTTTGATTTACGTTTTCTGATTACACCTTTGGTATCTTCAAACTCTTCTTTGTGTAAGGGTTGATTCTTTACTAACATGTGGAAACACTTGGCATGCTGTGCATAACGTTTTGATGATAACGTAATACCGTATTGTTATTTCTGCTTACTAACATAATAAAAGTAAACAACCCGATTACATAGTAAAAAAATAAAAAAACAAAAAATAACACACTGTCGGAATAGTTCCAAAATACATTAGAAAAATAGTAGAAAACTGTAAATCCGATACTCCTTACTTACCTTACATGGTACAGACACTTCAATAAAATGTGGCGGAGTGAAACTAGTTTAATGGGTCAACATCTCCTCAATGTGGGAAATAATTGATCAAAATAATGTTTTTATTTCAGCTGGAGGTAATTCTTCTCATGTACTGTCTGACGGTGATGTGAAGTATTTGGAAATAGCAATGACAATATCTGGTAAGTTGAGTAACAGTTTGTTTGTTTGTTTGTTTGTTTGTTTGATGGTGTTTAACGCCATTTTCAACAATATTCCAGTTATGTCATGGCGGTCAGTTCTATTGGTGGAGGAAACCGAGGAGCCGGAAAAACCACCGTCCTGTCGCAAGTCACTGACAAACTTTATCACATAATTTTGCATACCTCGCCCTGATCGAGATTATAACTCACAACATTCGTGGTGATATGCACTGATTGCATAGGTTGTTGTAAATCCAACTACCATACGATCATGGCCACGACGGCCCTTTAAGTAACAGTTTGTTGTTGATGTTTTATTAACTGACATATATAAAAAAAAAAAGAATGGCAAAACATTGTGTAGTTTTTGCCTAATCTATTTAGATTAGGCAAAAACTATACATCACTCATTTATTCTTTAACTTTAACTATTGCCCAGTAATTTGGCATTTTTGTTCTGAAGCTTATTCTGAAAAGATGGAAAAAATATAAGAAAAAAAACTAAAATTTATATTTTCACTTCGACAAAAGTTAAAAGTCACCCAGTATTTCTTTACAAAATTTTTTTTTTTCTTTTTTAAGTATGAAAGAAGTTGAACCCGAAATACTTTTTATTTTGTAACATTTCATTATGGATTAAATCCCAGGCTATCATTTTGTATTTGAAGCTGATTATGAAATCTAAACGTTCGTTATTACAAGTGAAAAAATGAAGATAAAAAGGACATTATTAAACTCAAAAAAACGTTTTATTTGGTTATCATTTTTCAACAATTTAAGAAAAAGGACAAGACATATTGATTTCACAATTTTTGTATGAATGCATGGAGAAGCCTTGTCACGCACATTTACTCAGTAGCGAGTATAACCTTCATGCTTACGCCAAAGATCCTGCACTCACCTATTCATTCCACGATCTAAGCAGCTTGTGGAATCTGGTGGAATCGCCTCCATTTTACCAGAATTGCATTTGTTAATTCAGCAATATTTTGACATTGTGGATTACTTTGGTTCACTTCACGACCAATACATTCTCGTAGTGCTCGATTGGGTTCATATCAGGGGACATGGCAGACCACTGACATGTGTAAACCCACTTACAGCCTGAATTCTCTTAAAGTGCGAGCTATGTGCTGTCTGGCGTAATCGGCCATAAAGGTCGTCCTGTCAGCCAATGAATAGTTTTCAAAATGGTGTACAACGTGTGTGTTAAGCACTTTGTCGCGGTATGCAACTCCATCGAGATTACCTTATAAGGCATTTAATTCTAACTTACAATTAAAAGAAAATCACCCTCGATAGTTACACCGCCGCCACCGAACACTGGTGTAATCATCACGTTCCCGTCATTAATGTAATGTTTCTATTACGAATATTGCAACAGAGATGGTCACATGATCAATTCCATCGAGCCCGCCGATGACGTAATGGCAGTTGTGGCAGTATTATGGGTCACCTTGCGCGACAGACGCTGATCATTGATCCGTCTGTTAACAGTCATTATAGAGGCATGACCCCAAAAATTCAATTCATCGCGAATACATGCTGACGTAGCAAAACGGTTTTTCCTGGCACAGGGGACTATTACCCTATGCTCTCTAGGAGTAGTTTTGCGGGGCCTGCCAGATCACAGATGTCCATCAACCGTTCCAGTCGATTGCAAACGCTGCATTAGACGATAAATTACAGAATGGTGTAACCCCTTTGCAATGCCACCCTTCTATTGTTGAAACCTGCATGTGGCATGCAAATAGCTTTCCCCTTCTCTGCTAAAGTCAAATTGCGCCTAACCCTAATTGAGCAATGAAAACACACTGTGCGAAAACCTCTACAACCGCAACTTATAAACATACTCTGTGTAATTATATGTGACACGAATTGTAAACCGATCCATGACGTTTTACACATTTACAGACATTCATTACAGCATTTGCATGTTCAAAAAAGTTTGTTTGTTTGTCTGTTTGATTTTGTTTTTGTTCTTTTTTTTACAATCATATACATGTATTCATCATTACCTGTTAACAATGCACCTTGGTCGTCCAGGTTCAACCAAAGGTCCCCGTTTTACAATAAAGAATTACATGCACATGGTCAGACATGTAACTTACACAATAAAAATCAACACATATTTATAAATCATCACACACAGAGACACAGGATAAATATACTTATATTAGATATATAAACAAGTATGCAAAAACCAATAGAATTAGTATTCATTCATTATTTATCATTATTATTCTATATTTCGAATACACCAATCGAGTGCACCCTCAAAATATCGTGTTGAGTACACCGATATACATTTAAATGTTAATAAATTGGTCATGTGGAAAGCATGAGGTAGGTTATCCATTTATTTGATATGTGATATCTGTTAATTTGTCCTTTTCCATATTATTTAAGATGTTTGTTTTTAGTAAAAAATCTAGATTATTATGAAAATGTCTTCTCCAAGCAATTCTAATAACATGATACCCCAAATTAATTCCATTGGATTTAATTTTATTACCAATTTTCACAATTCCCACTTAAAAATATATATTATGATGTTTATAATATTATCCAGGCTGTGATAGCCTAACATAATGTCTTTTTCTCAAAATTTTCGAGGTATTTCCAAATTAAAAGTCCTTTTTAACAAATCTTCCATCTCTTTCACTATAATTGTTTGCAGAAGTGCACTGAAAAAACAAAAGTTTTAGAGTTTCATTATTGTTATCTACTTGTTATAGATGACATTTACCGTTTGACATATTCATTTTTTTAAGTCTGTTTTCTGTATAAATAATGTTGTGGATAGATGTCCATTGAAATTCTTTAATTTTGTTTGACACATAAAGGGCTTCACATTTTATTTGACATATTGGTTTGATTTTCTTATTAAGAATTTTATGAATATAATTCAATTTTAGCTGAAAGGGTAATATAATTTTTTCCTTTTTGTCATATAAATAAAGATCATTATTCAGTTTTAGAAGGTGCCCCAATTTGGATTAGAATCGGCTGCTATTTCACCTTGTATAATTTGTACAAATTTTTTTGGCACTGCTTTTTTAATTCTAGTATAGTCTGAAATACAATTTATTTGATCATTCAAAGAGTTGTAAATTGCATCGCAACTCTTTAAATCATTTTCGATTGTGGTCCAGATATCTGTTATTGTTCTAATATTGCTTTTAAAAAAGGATGCGAAGCAAATTGGTTTGTTTTAAACGTAATATTTGAGTTAGAGAATAACCTTTGTTGTAATATTTCGTCAAGTGTCCTACTTTGTTGTAGGTTGTTGTTAAACTTAGACCATGAATGAATCAAATTTCTATAAAATTTTGGTATATTATTTAATTTTAGAGTTTATACATTTGAGCATCGACACACAATCAACTTTTCATTGTATTTGAAATCAGGTTTGCGTAGATAGAATTTACCTATTGCATTCCAACTTTCTAAAGGTGAATGCAGAATACGATAAAGTAACTTTATTTGCTTACTTGTAATAAACATGTCTATATTTATCATTCCCATCGCCCCTTCCGTTTGTCGCTAAGCATCACACATTTCTATTTATCTGATTAGTTTTACCATTCCATATAAAACTCCACATTATATGATTTATTTCTTTTGCATATTTATCAGGAATTCCCCTCATTTCAATTTCATACCCACATAGAGAGAGAGTAATACATTTTTAATTATAAGAGTTTTACCCCTATAGGTCAAATTTCGACTTTTCCAAACATGTATACAACTTTTAATTTTTCTATAATTCATTTTCATATATTATCTTGAATGTCATAGCCATGATGTATACCCAATGTTTTAACATTTCATGTTACCCATTTAATTTTTGTAAAAGTTGGTCTCCTATTTCTAGCAGAGCCAATATATAAACCTTTGGTTTGATCAAAATTTATTTTTGACCGAGAAGCCTTTTCATAAATTGATAGAACATCAAATGATTTTTTTTTAGCGAATCTTCATCTTTATTTGTTATTTGGATGTCATCTGCAAACATGCACAACTTAGTTTCTAATGAATCCCCCCTTCCAGAGGGTGTGTCGGGTGTAGAATAGGCACCAGGTTTCTCCGTCCTAGAGGCACTAGTCCTGTAAAAGGGGTCAACCCCGCGGAAACCGCGGGGTATAGAAATGGGACCGAGAGGTTCCGTCGGTTGTGCGTGATGTATAAATCCACAACCAACCCGTCCTTCGCATGAGACGTAAATAAAACTGATGTCCCGTGTTCAGAGATTGCCACTCTCTTCGCACGTTAAAGAACCCAGTGTAACAGCTCATTATGCTCATGATGAGTGGTCCATAGGAGACCTGTTGCACTGGCAAAATTTTCCGTCCCTACCCATCACATTTCATTGTTTCGAGTCCCGTGGCGTCTAATTATTCTCGTCCTGAATATAGCTGAAAAATAGCTCGCTGGACGTTAAACATCAATCAATCAATCTAATGAAACTATATCTCCTACTCCGGGTAGTTTTACACCTTTTATATTGCTATCCCCCTTAAAGCACACGCCATTGGTTCTATTTGCAGAATGTAGATAAGAGGTGCTATTGAACACCCCTATTTACAAGAGCGAGATAAAGGGAAATATTTTGAGACAAACCCATTTGTTTTGATACATGTTTTTGCTCCATTAAGCAACATTTTAATCCATCCCCTAAAGTTTTCTCCAAAATTAAATTCCTTTAAAACATAGTCCACCCATCCCCATTCAACCTTATCAAATGCATTTTGCTGGTCTAAAAATACCATAATAGCTTCCTCGTGATCCTGGTCTATGTAATCTATATTATCCTGTATTAACCGGTTTGCCTCACTGATATTTCTACCTTTAGCAAAACACTTTTGAACAGAATGAATTAAATTCGGCAAGACAGTTTTTAACCTTTCGGCTAAAATCTTTGCAATTATCTTATAATCGGGATTGAGTAATGTTAACGGTCTCCAATTACAAATGTTTTCTCTCTCCCCACTTTTAAATAGCAAGGTTAATACGCCCCTATTCTGAGACTTGCTCGGTTGCTTTTCTTTGAAAATCTCACATACGAGTAATATAAATTCATCTTTAATTGTTTCCCAAAAAAGTTGATAAAACTCTGATATAATACTTTCAAGACTTTAACGATTGCATTAGAATCATTACATCTGAGTCGAGTTCACCCTCTTGCTCTGTGGACAACTTTTCTTGTAAATGTTGTGTAAGGTTACGCCAACATGTTTCGTCCCATCCCTCTGATTTAAATAACTTAGAGTAAAATTTTACTTGTTCATTTATTATTGAATCATTATCATATTTGTAATGACCTTCTGATGTTTTTATTCTATCCACAATTTATCTTGTCCATGTTTCTTTTCAAGGTAAAAATAAATAACGTGTAGATTTTCCCCTTCCTCTGTCCATTTTATCCTTGAACGAATTTTTGCAGTTTCAGTCCTATTTGTATAATAATTGTTTATAGTTCGTTTAATTTCCTCTATTTTATTATTCGTACCAATATTATTCTCGTTAATATATTCTAATTTTTTCTCCAAATTTTCAATGTAACTTTTATTTTTACCTTTATTTATTTGTTTACTTATATCGATTGTTGAACATTTTATTTTAATTTTCTTAACTTCCCACCATTCTTGAATAGTTTCAAAGCTGTTAATTTGATTTTTCCATGTAGGCCACCTAGTATTAAAGGCCGAAATAATCGTTTCCGACTTTATAGTATTCAAATTCATTACCCAAATACCTGAACCCCTCTCAATATCTTCCAGTTTTACTTTAACTGTGCAAATATCATGGTCGTTAAAGGGAAAGTGCTTTATTTTTGAGTCCAGTAATTTACTGCTAAGGCTGATGGAGCATATACTATAATCTATACGGGATTTAGTATTTCTCCTCTGAAAGCTGAATTGCATAGTTTTTGGGTTATTATTTCTCCATATATCAAATAAATCATGTCGGTGCATGAGTAATTTAAATTGATTTAATCCATTATCTTCAGTATGATGTAGAGGGCATCTATATATTTTTTTGTCCAGTACACAATTAAAATCCACTAAAATGATTTCATAATGTTGTAAACTATGATCATTGTGGATTCCAATAGAGTTCAGAAGCGAGTCCAAAAGTTGTTTTCGTTCGATTCGGGGCGTAAATTTTGAAAATATGAAAAAGAGCCGTTTCCGTTTTTATTTCGCACTTCATAACTCGCCCAATTTGATCAGAAAGTGTAAATTTAACGTCATTAGCAAACATTTTACTTAGCAAAATTGCTGCACCTCTTGATTCGTTTGAGCCGCAATTCCAATTACTATCTCCATCCTCATGATTTTTCAATCGATCAATGTCATTGTTTACACAGTGTGTTTCTTGTAAACAAATGAGTTTAAATATTTTAGCAACTAACCAATTAAAAACGAGGTCGCGTTTCTTATTGTCACGCATTCCATTCACATTTATAGTAACAAGTGTTAAGGTCATTGTTTACAATTGATAATAAAGTTTCACATCTCAAATATATTAACATGCAACTGTCGCATGTAAATAACACAAAAATATCAACTATGGACAACACAAAAAAATCAAATATGAAGAACACTATAAAATAAATATGGACAAGAAAAACATATCAATACAATAATATAATAATGTAAGATGTTCCAGAGCATTCAAATGTAATTAAAAGTTGATATAACTATATTATATACAATGAATTGAAATTCAATTTTATGATCAAACTCAGATAATGAGCTATACATGGAACATGGTGAATACACTATCTTTTTCTAATATATATATATATATTTTTAACATTTTTTTTTATATATAATTTTTGTCTAAATAAGTAAGAAAATTGTGCATTAGACAAATATACCAATTGTACAGTTAATTAACATTTGGAAAACTAACTTTACTTTTCCTATCTACCGAGGAAGGAGTTACGGTTCTGTCACTTCGATTTCTTTTGCGCACTGCAGGAGTTTGCTGAAAGTTTAACAATTAATTCGGAGCCTGTAAAAGCTCACTCATTTTGTCTTTTATTTTGTTTGAACCTTCAACACCTATATGTTAAAAAAAGTTAATTTAAAACAATAATATTTATGAAATAAACGGAGTGGCGTTTAACTTTTGTCGAAGTGTTTATAATGAAAACCACTCCACCAATGAAGGACGTTTGACTTAATCAAAATTACCTTCTTAGATAATTAGGCGTATATGTACAATAGATATGGAAACATTTAAATGTTCAAATAAGGAAAGCCCTCAGTATCTGCAACAATCAAGGCTACCGGTATGGTTGAACTCTTTCCGCTTACTTACACACATAATGACATATACCTGACCGCTTACTTACACACATATACCCTGACTGCTCACCTACACACATATACCCTGAATGCTCACATACACACATATAACTGACTGCTCACTTACACACATATACCCTGACTGCTCACTTACACACATATACCCTGACTGCTCACTTACACACATATACCTTGACTGCTCACTTACACGCTTATACCCTGCCTGCTGACTTACACACATATACCCTGACTGCTCACTTACACACATATACACTGACTGCTCACGTACACACATATACCCTGACTGCTCACTTACACACATATACCTTACTGCTCACTTACACACATATACCCTGACTGCTCACTTGCACACATATATCTTACTGCTCACTTACACACATATACTTTACTGCTCACTTAAACACATATACCCTGACTGCTCACTTAAACACATATACCTTGCTGCTCACTTACACACATATACCTTACTGCTCACACACATATACCCTGACTTCTCACTTACACACATATACCTTACTGCTCACTTACACACATATACCCTGACTGCTCACTTACACACATATACCCTGACTACTCACTTTTCAGGCTTGATACATGTATGAAGAGTTCAATGCATTTTGTCAGACTCTGTTATGACTGTGAAATGTAGAATATCAATACAAGACTTTGCCGCAACTGAATTGCTGACTTAATTTTCTTATAGATTTTATCAACGTTTAATGCATTTTTTTTTGCCAGTCTCTACTGTGACTGCAAAAGCTTCACTTCACTACAAGCACCGTTGAATTACTTTAATTTGTTTGCTTCTTTCCGACTCTAAGTAAAGCTAATTGTATTATATTGAGTCATTTACTCAGCCCATATATCTAGAAACAATTGTAAAAACTTATGTTCCTATCGAAATGTTGCAGACGTCACTAATACCAATAAAGAAATGAATGACTTGCTATCAAATGAACAGTTTATTTCAATCGCTTGTTACTTCTTTTTTTGGTGTTGTTGTTATGTGTGTGTTTTTTTGTTTGTTGGTGTTTTGTTTGTATTTCGCAATTATTAATAAACAATAATCCAAAATATTGGCCAGTCATGAATTGTATTCTCTTGTTCAGGTTATTTTTTTTTTTTTTTTTTTTTTTTTTTTTTTACATTTAAAGTAAATGCAATACCTCAATTTCTTGAATTTTTAAATTTCATTGTTATCTTGTTGTAGATGAGGACTCATGTGCTGCCCTCGAAAATCAGACAGATAACAACAGTCCTCCTACGCGATGTCCAGGTGAGTTAATAAAGTTGAAAATATAGAATATATCACATTGTCGGAAAAAATCCAGAATCCAATAAAGAAATCGTGGAAATAGAGGAAAAATTCGATACGACTTACACACATAATGACATATACCTGACCGCTTACTTACACACATAATGACATATACCTGACCGCTTACTTGCACACATAATG
The DNA here is from genome assembly GCA_002080005.1 of Gigantidas platifrons. Taxonomy (NCBI): domain Eukaryota; kingdom Metazoa; phylum Mollusca; class Bivalvia; order Mytilida; family Modiolidae; genus Gigantidas; species Gigantidas platifrons. Next base: position 31,707 of record MJUT01063556.1, read on the forward strand.
ACATATACCTGACCGCTTACTTTCAGACATAATGACATATACCTGACCGCTTACTTTCCAGGTTTGATACAATATATTTTTCAGATTTTATTGTGACTGTGACATATGGCACACAAGATGAAGACAAACAAAACAAAAACAAAAATACAACACAATGCACAAACAAACACAAATAACGTAAATAAGACATGAGCCCTCCTACACAATAAACCGGAGGTAAAGACGAACATAACATTGTTTTTAAGCATAAATCGTAACGGACATCACAACACGGAACACAGAACGTAAAGACATATAATAGGACAACAATAAAGATACAAAGATTACAAATACGGAGTAAAACATGTCATAATGAAACATGTAGCATGGCGACTATAAAACTGTCGAAGCGATGACTTCAATTTAGCAACAATGAAGCTGGATTCAGTAGTTTCCTAGTTAACAGCAATCCTCTATCAGTAAACTGCAGATTGGAATCACAAGCTCTGGAATACTGTATAAACTGAGAGATATATATAACTCCATCCATATACAGTTGCTACTGGAGTATTGCAATATCAATTTAATCATATAAACTCCGATTATTCGCAATTCACGCTGTTCCTAGCGCAATGATGCCGCACACAGCTTCAATTTCATCAGCATAAACGAAGTCTGCATTTACCCTTTGATTCTAGAACATCTCTTATTTAGCATGTTAACATAAATCTGCTATCCCTATAGTGGGAAAATTAGCTATTCCTTGTCTTGTTGACATCAATTTTCTATCCCTAGAGTGGACAACATTATTATCCTTTATCTTGTTAACATAAAATTTATCTGTCAGATATCTGCTGGCTGATACCTTTATGCATGTTACTGATGTAAGCGATTTCTACACAGAGCAAAACCTCAATGAACAAATCATCGACGTGTACATACAATATATCCTCAATGTGTATTTAGAACATTTCCTCAATGTGTACACATATTTTATCTTGAATGTGTACATATAATACATCATCATTGTGTGCATATTCATTAGTTGTCTCCAGAAAAGGCCAATTTGTAAGAGTCCAGTTACATGTTTGTTATTTATTGTGCATTTTAAATTTAATGGTTATTTCTACCATAGGTCCACATGTGACTGTACAGGCAAATGAAACCAAAATACCAGCTGGTGATCAGGCTGCCATTTTATGTACCATAGATTCTCCTCTTGGAATATTATCGGTCAATTGGACTCTTAATGGCACTGAAATTGATTTAAACTGTAGAAAATATGACGGAAAGATCCTTGGTACACACACTCTCCAAATAAAGTATTTTCAATCGGATGATTCCGGCAGATATCAATGTATTGCTGCGACTGCCATGGGAACAAGTAAAAGTGGGGAAATAGAGATTAAAATTATTGGTAAGTTATAAAGTGGAATACATATCGTACCACATATTGATTAAATCGGCACTCCATAGGATGTATAATATATATATATATAAATATATATATATATACATGACGTTGTACGGAGTACACATTACCGCAAGCGGAAGTCACATGGCGTTGTATGGAGTACACATTGCCACGAACGGAATTTGAGATGCAGTAATAATTGGCCCTGATAACATATGATAGATGTAAATATAGCTGTTATTGGAGAATTACGACCCATTATCTAATTGGAATATACTGACAAATACATTACTGACATATGTAAGTTGCCGTATCTCAATTCTATAGGTAGCTACACTTATTTAGCACACATGTTTTATTCAAATCAGTACTATTCAAATATTCAAATTGCTATCACATTTGCAATTCTAAATATTTATTGGACAAAAATGTAGTGAAATAATTTTATTTGTAAAGGAACAACAACACCTCTACCTTCAACAACTAAACTAACAACAGCCGGAGAAACAATTACAGCTACTTCATCAACAACAGAACAACCAACATCAACTCCTCCACAACCACAGTAACAAGCCCAACATCAACAACAGAACAACCAACATCAACAACACCCCCTACAACCAGTATCTCGTCGACTGGATCAACTACCACAGTTAACTAAAAAAATGTATTATAGCAGCTACAAACGGACGAATCTACGTTAATAGATTAAAACCGATTCTGATATATTAATTTACAATACAATGAGTTTTATTTGACAATATGGACTTAATATTTGCATGATAGTCAGTTGTAGTCGAATAATGGGATAATGACACATTCTTCCAGTCAAAATATCGACTCCAACATGGTTTATATGGCATTTTTAAGTCTTCCAAACAACGTTTGGAGACTTATTGTTTTTGCTCCGTTTCTTATTATTACATCACCCCGACTGTTGTCGGGTGATGTATTGCTATTCTACGTTTCTTTTTCACTATTATTATTATAATTATTATTATTATTATTATTATTATTCCATACATTTTTGTCCGCTCGATTTCTCGGAGATGCCTTGATCAAACTTTATGAAACTTTGTTGGAATATCATATGCCATGTGAAGTTGTGCCAATAAGGGTTGATTTTTTTCAAAATGGCTGCCGTCGCCATGGAGACGGCCAAAATGCTTAAAAATTTAAAAACACAAAATTGATCATAGCAGGTTACTCGCCAAACAGAAGTTGATGAAACTTGATAGGAACAACATCCACATCTAGTGGAACGAGATAAGCCAAACAAATTGGAATCGGTTGGACAAACTTTGCCGCGGTTGCCATGGAAACAAAAAAAGGGTGATTTAATTTTTTTTTTTATTCCTTTCATCAAACTTCATGATACTTTGTAGGAATATCCACCGTAGTGTGTGGCAGTTTTTGGGGGGTTGAAACAATTCAAAATGGCCATGATAACCAAGGTACAAAATGGCCACCAAATACAAAAATCCTCCGATTTGGGAGAAATGTGGTTTCCAAGTAGATTTTGATGTTGGGAATTGATATCGATGGTTTGGGAGCCATATTATGATTCTTCAGATCATATCATATCTTGTGCATTGTTCGTTTCGGGGACATTTGTAACGCTCTGCATTACAGTAACCAATATGTTTTGTCCTATATAATAATTTTCAAAGTTCATTAAACATCGTAGGAATATTTACCTCAGTGTGTGGAAGCTTTTGGCGTGTTGATCAAATTTAAAATGGCGGACGTTGCCATTGTAACCAAGATGCAAACCGAGGTACCAAAATAATGGGATGGGGTGATGTCTGCTATTGCTTTGCAATGGCAATTCTAGTTATTATTATTATTCTCCTTTCTTTCTTTGCGACATGAACGTGTCCACGGCAGATCTCAGCAACTACTGGACATAATTTCATGAAATTTGGTGGAGTTATAGATATATGTTTCTAGTTGGTCTCAGCTTTGTGGAAAACGGGGAATAAAGTAATATTTTGAGGGGTTCAAAGGTGGTGGGGTTTACTATAGAATCCTATAGGAAAGTTGAAATTTCGTACATTAATGTTGATAACTTCTAAATGGATAATGATAGAGACATACAATTTGACATAGTGATAGGTCACCATTAGAGGAGCAAGTATGCGTCTTCAAAATTTTCAATATAAATAATAATAGAGAAATAAATCAGCACCCCATGGTTTATGATGTTTAACGCCACTTTCAACAATATTTCACTTATGTCGTTCCGGTCAGTTTTATTGGTGGAGGGAGTCGGAGTACATAGAGAAAGCTACCGACCTGCCACAGGTCACTGACAAACTTTAGCGGGATTCGAACTCACAACGTTAGTGGTCATAGGCACTGATTGCATAGGTAGCATTCACTTCATAAAACAGTACTCATTCTTATATCGCCACAGCTTGGTGTTGCAATATCTTGTATCCGACTGGTTATTTTCTTTAATTTCAAAAGAAAACTTAACTAAATGTTAGATCAATATACAGTCAAACCTGCCAATGCGGTCACCTCTATTAAGCAGTCACCTGTATTAAAAGGTCACATTTTTCTTGTCTTGTCATAGAAAATTGCATATGAATTGAAACTCTTTTAAGAGGTCACCTGTCTTAAAAGACCACTTTTTTTGTGCCAAAGATGACCTCTTAATACGAGTCTGACTGTATTTATAGTCTTATTGTTATAGTTGGGTTCTGTATCGGTATGCAGTTTGACACACTGTCTAGAATCTTACAAAAATGTGAAATATTGTCTCCATAGATATCTTTTTTTTTATCAATATTCCCTCAAATTGTTTTTGTTTAACCTTACATAAGGCATTTATTTGATTACAAATTAGATTTCTGATTTAACATGTTACCTACATCGATGCTAAATAAAGGTACTCTATGTTTTAGTGAACTCAATGTGCCGCTGTGACTGTGACTGTGACTACAAAAATCGCCTTGACTATTGGGCAGCACAAAATCTTACTAACCACACCATGGAAGAGTGGAGAGTCATCCTGGCATCTGTCTTGGACGAAATTAAGAAAAATCTAACAGTCAATAAAACAAATTTATCAGCAACTATCAGAAGACGTTCCAGTGCACCGGATGGACGACAATCTTCTAAATCAATGGGAATATTTGCAATTTTGCTGATCACTCTAGTTGTTGGTACGGTTATTTTCATTGATATAACAGCGTTCTGTAGATGCATTGCTGCCATTCGAGATTGATTGATTGATTTAATTTTGGTGCTTAACACTACTTTCAGCATTATTTCAGCTATATCATGGCGACCAGTTGTAATGATGGTAGAAGCCTGAGTACGCGGAGAAAACCACCTACCATGGGCAAGCAACTAGTGATATTTAACACTTAATGGCTACGAGTCGAGTGCACCCTTTTGTAATTTACAAAGCCATGTTCTAGCTACCTAACTCATTGAGCCACCCTTGCCCTTTCTGTCATTCGTGTCATGATGAACCATGACACGTTTTAGAATAGAATATGTGTTGTAATATATTCAGATTTTATATTGAGTAAAAATACTTCATTATTTTACTGAAAAGATAAATTTGCCATTTGTTGATAATTTTAGGCATAATGGATTCTAATAAATAAAAATAAAAATTCCACTCCCGGAAGTGACGTCGCTTATATTGCAACGTATACCAAGAAAAAAAGCTGGTTTCCAATGTGTGAGGTTTCCGGATGGCTCAATGAGTTAGGTCGTTGGATATATCTAACAGCTCACACAAGCCTATCACCAATACAGCTTGGGTTTGCGCCCAGCTTTGTAAATTACAAAAAAGGTGAACTCGACTCGCAGCCGCAAGTTTACCAGTTGCTTGCCCAGGGTCGGTGGTTCTCTCCGGGTATTCCGACTTCCTCCACCACTAAAACTGGTCGTCATGATATAGCTGAAATATTGCTGAAAGTGGCGTTAAAGCACCAAAAAATCAATCAATCAATCAATCAATCAAATGTGGAGTTTGCCTGAACTTCACATTAAGCATATTAAGGATATCTACATGTAACTGCGGCGTAAAATTTGACTTTATAGTGTCCAAGGGGGTGGGTTGTTGGTGGACGCAGCTTGTTTCAGATCGTTCCTGTGTATATAATATACTGAATAACTAATATACCAGTTCAATTATCAAATATATACCGCTCCTATCCGAACTACTCTGTTGTACTCAATTATATAATACGCACACTTGTGAGTCAATACTTGTATTGAACGAAATTGAAAGTCATTAATTGTTTTATTAAATGACATTAAATCAAATTTAAGTCCGTATTCTATTGAATGCATCATCATTCACTGTTGCAAAGCGCTGACTTTGTTCCTCAGAAACCCCTGTCTGCCCAACGTCTGCCATTATTATTTAATTGTGTACCAGAAGTAATTAGTAACAACGCATCAGCTTAGTCGATGACAAAACTTAACCCGATAATGATTGGCTACTAACTTTTAAGATAATTGGGAAACACCATTTCTATTTTAAGGTGTCTGGAGAATCTCTGGAATATTATGTTCACCTTTCGTGATTTTTTGCGCGGTGATCATAACGTTTTATCAAAGAACGTTACTAGGGACGTGAGCCAATCAGAAAAGACAGTAAATGTCATATAATAATACAGTACGTATATGGACCGGGCCCTGTCCATATAATGTTTTCTTCCGGATTTTGTCCGAACTCGTTTTTGGTTTTAGATATACAATAACAAATAACATGTAGTCTGACGATATTGGTACTGTATAGGTCAGTATTGATCAGGCAGAAAACATATACATGTATTTCAACTACAACAGAGATAAGATTTGTATATCAATTCCAACTAGCATTTATATGTCTTTTGGAAGGGTACATATATTGGTTTATTGAGTATAATATAGCAAATAGTTATTGGCCCTTAGTGCCATGAACTATTTCTTGAATATTAACTGTAGGAAAAATTATTTATGAACGAGTCATTTCTTTTGTATTGAGTATTGAATCTTTGTTTTTATTTATCAAAGTTTACTATGACGTCACCACCATGTCATGAATGTGTAATTAATCAACCATTAACAATAGCGTTTTTATGAACTGTTGACTTCTTTCAATTGTTGACTTTTTGTGACTTTAAAAAAATGAGGATTCAAAAATTGTTAGATAGAGTTGAAAAATACAGATGGATAATTTTGTGGACAACCCGACATAAAGCTAA
>MJUT01063556.1:61334-85259 GCA_002080005.1 Gigantidas platifrons
GACAAAAATACAAACAATGGTGACGCAACACTAGGGACAAAAATACAAACAATGGTGACGCAACACTAGGGACAAAAATACAAACAATGATGAGGCAACACTAGGGACAAAAATACAAACAATGATGACGCAACACTAGGGACAAAAATACAAACAATGGTGAGGCAACACTAGGGACAAAAATACAAACAATGGTGACGCAACAAAAATACAAACAATGGTGACCAAACACTATGTACAAAGCCAAAGATTGATAAGTTGATAAAATATTGTTAATCCATCTTTAATGATTATTGATTTGTTTACTTTTAGATTTACCTCTTTTTGGTAGTAGTAGTAGTAGTCACTTTCTTAAGTATGTCCAGACAACGTTTCACATAGATGAACTGCTTGCATCGTATTCAGTTTATTCCTGGCGTGCCATATCATCATCTGGTAACTTTCTTGTCAAGTACGTGAAGAAGCTAATAATCAATAGATAGTTAGTGTTTTCATGTAAATGGGTTTTTTTTTGTCTCAACGATTGCCATAAAAATGAAGATATTTTTTTTTCCAAATTCACAAGTGTCACCCAATTCACATGAGATTGATTCTGAAAATGAGTTGGCGCATTGCCTCCTCTACAAATGATAAATGTTGTCCCACTCCCCATATGCAAGTCACAGTCAAACGCCTTATTACGATTTTTATATTCATGACTCTATTTTTGTAATTGTGTTTCCCTTTCTAATTTTACTTGTTTACTGCTAGATGAGGGAGCTATCTTGCTGTGGACGGCGGTTGGAATTGTCAACTGTGTCAACATTGTATCAAAAGTAACACGACGGGTGCCAGTAGTGGAGCTGGTACTGATTTCCTTCTCGAGGACATGAGTTACCACCCCGACTTTCACATGTATTAGTGCGGTTTGTGTTGGCTAATTTCATATCTTCACGTGTTTAGTTCCGTGTTGTGATGTACATTACGATTCCCCATAGAACACTGTTCGGCTCATCTTTACTCCCACCTGTTTTCTCGGGGGGTTCATATTTTATTAAATGTTAATTGTATTTATTTACGTATACTGCTTTCGAAAACGATGTCCATATCAGAAGATGTTCGAGTCATTTAAAAGGAACATGACTGTCAAAAGTGGGGCGGCAACTGCTAACCCTTCCGGGGCACCTGAGTTCAACACCGGTTCTTAGTGGGACTCACGTAGCTTAGTCTTCATTTTTCTGTGTAGTGTTTTCTAGATCATTGTGTGTCCCTTTGTCCTTTTCTATTTTTGGTCATTGTGTTGTCTTTGTCGCCGTCAATGTCGTGATCGTATGGTAGTTGGATTTACATCTACATGTCCAATCAGTGCCAATCACCTATAAAGTTGTGAGTTCGAATCCCGGTCATGGCGAGGTTACTCGATACAACATTATATGATAAAGTATGTCAGACACTTGCAGGTCGTTTGCTTTCTATGGTTTCCTCCACCAATAAAACTGACCGTCACAATATGACTGAAATATTGTTGAAACTGGAGTTAAAAAACATAAGCAACATAAGCAATCTTTGATTTACGGTTTCTGATTACCCCTTAGATATCATCAAACAATTTCTTGCCTTATTATTTGAAGTCATACAAATGTCTTTGTCTATTTTTTTAACAGTACTGATGATAAATACAAGTTTCTTTGGCTGAATGACAGAAACGATACACTATATGCATGTGTTTATCAGACAGATGATACTGTATCACCTTTGTTTATGTATTCAGAAAATGGTGCCTCGTTCTCAGGTACATTTATTTACATGTCTCTTTTTTAGTCCACACATTTATCGAATTTCACTGTACGTGTATGCATGATAATTCATTAAGCGTACCAGTAGGTGGTGTAATTGTAAGCGTACACGCCTCATGTACTGTAGATTATGTGTTCATGTCCGATCGACTTTACTTCAAGCTCATTTTGATAGAAGCGATGCAAATAATCACCCAATCGAGAATTGTTTAGTGACAGAACATGATCTATATAGTGGAAGCTGGAATTAAAGATATGGGCTAATTTTCTATCTTTTAAGGAGCCCTTGATGGATATGTGCTCATAAGGTATAGACACTAAATCGGCGAATGTATATGTTTTTCATGTTTAACTGGCAGTATTTTGTAATTCAGTCCCTACAAGAACAAACATTAAACAAGGTGACAGTTCAATGATTAAGTGTTTTACTTCCCTATTTAATTTTTTTTTTAATTTATTTTATATTTCTTTTTGTTTCTACCATTGCACACTTTGAATGACTCAATGAGTTAGGTCGCTAGATCTAACAACTCATACAAGCCTATCACTAATACGGCGTGGGTTCGCGCCCGGCTTTGTAAATTACAAAAACGGGTGCACTCGACTCACATCCGCAAGTGATAAAGTTTACCAGATGCTTGCCCATGGTCGGTGGTTCTCTCCGGGTACTCCGGCTTCCTCCACCACTAAAACTGGTCGCCATGATATAGCTGAAATATTGTTGAAAGTGGCGTTAAAACACCAAAAATCAATCAAAATCAAAATCTTTCAAACATGAGCAAAACCGTAGATATAAAATTTGTATTTTGGATTTTAATTTCAGTTGACAAACATCCATCAAACTTAACTGATATAATCATGACTGATAACCTTCAAGTATTGTACACCATTAAAGGTAAGCTTTAACTGATATAATCATTACTGATAACCTTCAAGTATTGTACACCATTAAAGGTAAGCTTTAACTGATATAACCATGACTGATAACCTTCAAGTATCATACACCATTACAGGTATGATTGACATTAAACAATTGATCTGCATTTAAAGGTTGGTTTAAATTTTTTGTTTGTTTTTCATTTGATAATTTGAAATGAATCAAATGTTATCATTTATCATAAACCGGTCTATCAATAGTTACTCAACTATTGAATAATGACAAATAATATAGTAATTAAATTAGTATTAAAATTTAAAAAAAATATTCTCATTTGATATTTTGAAATGAAACAATTGTTATCATTAATCATAAACTGGTAAATTATGGAACAATTAAAAATAATATATACTAATGGAAAAAATAAACTATGCATTATAAAACGTTATATAACTATTATATCACTGGGTATTTAATTTCGTAGTTGAGATATTGATTGTTGTGCTATCGATCATTCGCGCAAAAATTGACGGATTATTTCACGCTCTATGAGTACTCCTCTTGTTTTGCCCTTAATTTGTTCTTCATTCGCGTTTGACAATTTGTGACTGTTTATAGTTTACAGAAGGTTTGCTTTGACCATTACAAATAAGAAAAAACGCTTTTGCTAGAATGGCATTGATATCAGTGTTATGCCACGTCTCACCGAAAATCAGAGTCTTCGTGATATTGGCATGCTCTAAGGTGGATTGGAACAGAACATTGTCCTATACATTTTGGTGTTCATCGCAACACGATATAGTCATTGTTGAGGCGTTGTAGACAACCTGGCAACACTAGGAACCGTCAACAATCAGATCTTCCACTTGTGACGTCATGTCAACATGATAACCACATAAGGCTGGTGCATCTGTGAGACCGATTCCAGATGTCAAGTCTCACTACAGGAAGCATACATGGATTACGACCAATCAGCACTAGAACAGTCCACAAATGACTTCTTGATCGTCACATCAGGACATGATATCCAACAATCCGTCCAATATTTCTGCCTAGGCACCGTGCAGCCATACTGACGTAATTTAGACGTCATTTGAGATTCAGAAGATTGGATTGGATCTATATCCTGTTCATAGATGAATCCCGTTTCCACTTAGACAACATTGATGTCCCGAGCTTACCGCCGCGTAGGGGAACGCTATGCAGACACTTGCGTTATTCAACGTCGATCGCTTAGTGGAGGCAGTATTATGATATTGGGAAACATAACAGGACGTGGCAGGATACCATTAGGAAATCTGACCGGAATATGCTATCGGAATGAAATTGTTCAGCTCTGTTATTCCTTTCATCCAAGCTCTGGCCAACAACGTCACATTCCAGCAGTACAACGCTAGACCACATGTTGCACGTGTTGTATTTGACTACCTGACACAGCAGAATGTTGATATGTTACCATGAGCAGCGATTTCACCCGATCTTTCGCCCATTGAGTACGTCTGGGATAAAATGGAACGACGGTAACGTCATCTGCAAAATCAGTCAGTGACGTTAGCGGAAATTGGTCCGGCATTGATCCGTATCTGGAACAATATACAACAAGCATTTTTTAACATATTGATTAGAATAACGCGTCGCCGTTGCCAAGCCTGCATCAATGAAAATGGTGGACACACACTCTACTGGTTTTGTTAATGTCCAAAAAGACCCTTGTGTTGTTCAAAACATCTACCCAATGAATTCAAGTTACTTTAAATGTTATTCGTCTAACTGTTTGATGAAAAATGCATTTCTTAACAATATCCTGCACACAATAGATACATTTTGTTTTGATATTGATATTTAATTTAGTTTTTAATAATGCACAGTTTAGCATAGTTCCTTTTAAATTTCAATCCGTGTGAAAATATGGCATACGTGACATAATTAGCATCTGTTAAATCTTTTGGTTAATATGAATACGTTATTTTCAAAGTAAATAACAAATATAAAAAAAACTGACAGCTACGGTAATATTTACTATATTATTAGAAAATAATTTTGGATGAGCAATTGATGCCGAATTCAAGGTTTTATCGAATATTGGATTGGATATGTGACAATGAAATGTAAAATAAAATTTATGTCACTGTCGTAAATGTTACATAATCCAATGAAATATAGGATATATAAAGGTAGAAAATAGAAGAATGTTAGCTCTGATACTATAATATGTTTATGAAACATTACATAAATAACATATAGTTGAGAGGGTGATGGATCAGATTATTACCCTGAGAAAAACATTGTCAACCTCGGCTACGCCTCGGTTGACAATGTCTTTTTCGAAGGGTAACAATATGATCGGTCACCCTCTCAACTATATGTTATTTAATTTATTATACTGGATGTTTTCACTTTCTCGTTTGCAATGATGTTTTTCTTTCTTCATTTTAATGTTTCATCTCATATTCAGTTTATTTATATACTACACAAGTAACAAATTTCACCTCTAATTTATGAGAGGGTGACAGCAAAAAAAAATGTTACCCGCTGAGCCATGTGTCGGAGCAGAATGTTACCCTCGTCTTATCCAATAAAATTACAGCCTACGTACATGAAGTATGATCAAATTAAATACACAATATAGGTACATGTATGTATAGGTACTATTTACTACTCATTCATTATGTCTAATTTTAGCTACTGTCCTTTGACCTGGCACTTTTGTTAGCGAAACAAATTCTTCAAAAATTGAAAAAATTCAAGAACGTGTGCTCCGATTTATTTATGATGATTTCGACAGTACATATGATTCGCTTTTGGAAAAATGTAAATTACCATCTCTAAAAACACGACGGATGCGCACAATTGCCTTGGAGACCTTCAAGATAATTAATAAAATAAGTCCTTGTTTTATACAAGACTTGATTGAAATAAAAAATAACTCATATAATTTCAGGTATGTTAATACAGCAGTGGTACCCCAACCCAGAACTACTTCATATGGTAAAAGGTCTTTCAGATATGAGGCAGCCAGAATATGGGACTCACTTCCGAATGAGACCAGACAGATAATATCCTTCGACCAGTTTAAAAATTATGTCAACAGTTGATGTGGGGGACAAAAATGTTTTTGTAGCTCTTGCAAGTTTCATGGGGGTCTGCCTCCTGCCTGAAAGACCTAAATCCTGTTGTTATATTGCTGTGTTGTCTGTCCGCTTTTTTATTTATTTAGCTCTTCAATTTTGTTTTTTGGTTTGTTTTCTTGCTATATGTTATTTTTATTTGTCATGCTTATTTTATTATGCTATGCCTGCTTATTATTTATTTTGTTTCTGGTCCGTCATTGTTCACTGCTCAGCGAGGCATTGCCACCTGATCACTGACTGTGAGAGATCAGAGTATGTTTTGCATTTTGATGTGCATGTTTATATATTTTTATTATGATAGTCGGTTCAAGAGCTCTTCAGAGCTCGTGTTTATTTGTTAATTTGTACATACTATGCCGACTTTAAATAAAGTTTACTTACTTACTTACTTACGTGAAAGTGAGTAGGATCCAATAAGAGTTTTCCATGAAAGACTGTCTGTATAAAATGATAGAGTTAAAGTGGAAATCATTTCAATATGATGTTTCAACGAATAATATCAGAATTGACAGATTCTAATTAACGGAATCACTCAGTAATAATACACAGTTACAATTATTGATGTCTACCTCCTTAGATAACCGTAATGAAATGAAAAATAAATATACCGCACTGTGGCTACAATTCCAAAATCGTAGAAAGAGGCACAATCGATGCCACTAACGCAAATACATGGCCGCTCACTTTCCTGGCTTGGTACAGGCACTGCAGTAAAAGACGAAGCGATTCAACTAAAACAAAACAACCCTACCAAAATATTATCGACTTGTATTCATTAAATTCTTGGATATAATCATTATTTAAACGAATGACCATGTTCAATATTGCGTAAGACATGGCCATGTGGTCACCTCTAGTAAGCAGACACATTCTGTAGTCCTCACATAAAAAAAATCATATTTATTGAACTTCTTGTAAGAGGTCATCTTATTTAGAAGACCACTTCTGATTTTGTCAGGAAGGTGACCTCTTAATACAGGTTAGACTGTATGTAAATCAGCGAAATGTTTAATTAATTGTAATATTTTCTATATTTCAGATGGTTGTGTGGTTCCCAATACAACTATTTATAGTCATACTGATACATGCCCAGGTATTATTATGTGTACTATGTATTTATATATGTAATTGTTTACTTTCGGAAATTGTATGTTTGTAGCTCGAAATTTTAGAAACTACTAACCCTGGACACCCCCCCACCCCCACCCCCAATACATAATTTAAAGGATCATATTTTGAACTCAGGTGATCGAGTTGTTATTTATATGCACAGTCAAGTCCGATATAAGAATTGGCCGTGATAGAGGACGAAAAGTTCTACGTAAAATTGGAAAGATCCATTGTAATTTCAGATATTGATATTTCGTAATGGTCAACCAGATCGTGATGACGACCATACAATTTTTGAAGCGATGATTTCAATCGAAGGGGAACGTAGCCATGTTTGAGTAGCTGAGCTCTATCCAGAATATCACTGTACTGGACACAAGACCTAAAATAACGTATTCGTATGAGCTGTGAAATGTAAACTGCTGGAATATTACGACTGATGGCAGAGAAGTTGACTATTGGAGAAATGAAGTCATCATGTTTGTAGATTGCAAAGTAAAGGTCAATGTAATAACAAGAATTTAGAGTATCGGTGCTCGAATCCACGATCTACCACACTAGGAGCGAACAAGCTAGACATTACATAACCGATGCAGTACTAGCTATTTATAACTTATTGCAAATGGAATTCTTTTTCAAGTATTTTATTTCCCCAGATTTTGTACCTTGATTTGGAAAGAATGGTACAAACAGTGATGGTGAACAAATTTAGTGTTATTAACAAAACGACCGACCACCTCTCACCTCAATTCATTAAACATAAAATACAACATATGATGCTGGAAATCCATGTGCCGGCTAGGAACAGGCACATATATGTTTGTATTTATTCGGAACAGCCATCAATAGTGATACAAATATCCGATATGCTATCCAGTTGCTTCGCGAGCACCTGAGTTCAATCCCGGTTTTTTTGGTGGGGTCTGATTTGCTCATTTTTAAAGTTTGTATGTGTTGTCCTATTATGTGTCTTTATGTTGTGAGTTCCATGTTGTGATGCCCGTTACGAGTTTGGCATAAACACGATGTTTGGTTCGTCTTTATCTCTGGTTGTGTTTACCTCTGGTTGTCATTTATTTCACGTAATTGTGTTTGTTTGCGCATAGTAACATTTTGTGTTGTGTTTTTGTTTTGGTTTTCTTCGTCTTATGTACCCTATGTTGCCAGTTTCTCCTAATTAATCATTTTTGATTGCCCCTTTAGTGTTCTCTGGTGTTTATTTATTATGGATATGTTTGTAGGTATACCCGTTATAAATACAACACAAACGACAGTTATCGCCAACCAATCACAGACGGTTACACTGTATTGTTTGATTACCCCCGGCCTTCCTGCAAGTATTGTTTACTGGAAAAAGTATGTAAATGGTATACATACTAAAGTTACTGGGAGAACAAGTGGAGGAACGGTAGCATCACCATCACTCGTATTCCCTTCCGTTACAGACAGTGGAACGTACAGCTGTTTTGTTCAGAATAGTGTTGGTGTTAGCAGCAGTTCTCTGATTACACTGATAGTACAAGGCAAGTTAAATATCAAAGTTTCCTTGTGAAAATAAGTCTAAAGAAAATCTTAAAAAGAGGTAATCCTTAGTCGTAAGTCGGTGAAGGACAGACAATACAAAACATTGACCAAAGGAACAAAAGACAAAATACAAGGGGCCCAGATGACTCAATGAGTTAGGTCGTTAGATCTAATAACTCATACAAGTCTATCACCAATACGGCGTGAGTTCGCGCCCGGCTTTGTAAATTGCAAAAAGGGTGCACTCGACTCGCAGCCACATGTGATAAAGTTTACCAGTTGCTTGCCCATGGTCGGTGGTTCTCTCCGGGTACTCCGGTTTCCTCCACCACTAAAACTGGTCGCTATGCTATAGCTGAAATATTGTTGAAAGTGGCGTTAACACACCAAAAATCAAATCAAATCAAAAATACAAATATCAACAAAACACAGCACATAAAACTATCTCTAAAGAATGTGCAACACAAACCCGACAAATAACGGATGTAAACTCGTGTGTTCAGAAAGGGTTAGCAATTCCTGCTCCTCAATTAGTAACCGTCGTGTAATTTAATCCACAGTTCAGTGGATTTGGTAGTTTGTCTTATTAACTAATGTGGTAGGTACTGTCATTCATAAGTTTATATTTATTTGCGTATTCATTAACATGAAACTATAGATTACATTCCTGATATTGTCAGCGAAGTGTAGCACGAGAACGATTTCCCCTTTATTCTTACTTTTTTTTTATTTGCGCTTCGAAACCTCTTTCCAAATTCTTGACATCTATTTGTAGCCAATACCGTGCTTCAGAGTTACTGCAGCACTAGCTACTCAAGGGGTTGTGAGAATCATATATGGATTCTGAAAATGCTATAGATCATGTAGAGGCCGATTTGACTTGGGGTCGATTGTGTTTGTGGCCGATTTGACCTGCTACCATGTAGGGTACGAACAATTAAGGTTGCTCTCCTCATACAATAAATAACATTAAACATTTGAATTGTCTGCCCTCCGCACAACTATAACACACTCACAATTAAAAGACAGATGAAACTAATTAGTTCACCTGTGTTTCATAAAAAAACCAATCATAATGGTCAACGTTGAAAAAAACCCACTTTGATTCTACCATGAACAATCTCTAAAGCTAATATCATCAACATACTCTTGAGTTTTATATTGACAATGCATTATTATGTTTGATGGGCGTGCTTTTAAACAGACAGTCGGCATTTCTATGGGTACTAACTGTGCTTCTTTTCTAGCCGACTTACACATTAATTCGCATGAGGCAGAATTCATACAGGAGCTTCTCAAGAAAAACGAAAAAAAGTTGCTCATCCTATTATTTAACTTTCCGCTATACATATGATGTCCTTTCACTTGGTAATTCTGAGTTTGGTAATTCTGTTGATCGTACCTATCCTATTAAGTTTGAACTAAATGATACTACATATACAGCTAGATCTGTTTCATTGACCTACACATGCAAATTGACAGCAAGTACTGGTTTAGAACGCAAAAGAGATGATTTTAACGAATGTGAACTTGCCATTTATATGTAGTAACATTCAAGCTACATCTGTATATGGAGTAAATGTTCAGGTTGTGTTTAATGATGATTTAATTCATTGATTTTTATGTTGTCCAAACTGTATTGTGTTTGTGGTTATAATCTTTACCTTTAAAAGTCAAGAACTTTATAACGATTTTGTGCTATAACTGAATCAATGTTTTATTTCTCATTTAGTGGATGACCTTTGCCCCTGTGCATGCACTTACAAAGACAATATAAACAACAGAAACACTACAAACTATACAATGGAGGAAATGTATGTCATTCTTTCACCAGCTCTGATGGAACTAGAGAAATTACTCAAGGTTGATAAGAGGAATCTATCATCATACATAAACAAGCGTATCAGTACTACTGATGATAGAACTTCATCCCGTTCGTTGGGACTCGGTGGTATTCTGTTTCTCTGTTTGGTCGTTAGTGGGATCATTGCCATGGATCTATCAAATGTAAAGGACGCATGCTCGAGATCAAAATAGGAATGGCTTCTAAGTCACAAATGTACCGATGATGTTGAGATATAAATATATATTTTTGTTATTTTAATTTAGAAAATTGTTTGAAGTTTGTAAATTGCGATTAAGGTGGTACCATACACTACAGGGAGATAACTCTTTAAAATCAGTTGAACGTTTTGATCATATGATGTTTGTATGCAGATTTCAAACATCTTGGTGATCAAAACCACAGAGAGAAAAGCTGCTATGTGGGTAATGAATTTATAACTCTGAGTCTGTTGGTTGGAATTTGTTAAAATTTTGATATTTATTAAGGTGGATATATTCAAACACACTGCCAAAAAATAAGAAAATTAAACGAGCAGATAAAATTTTATGGTATGGTACCACCTTAAGGTGGAAAAAGAAGCAGAAGTTTGTAGATGGCAAAAGGGTAATCATAAGGCGTAAATCAAAGGTCAGACAATACAATGGCCTACAACAATAAGACAAATATAAACATACGTGTCTTAGATTTTTTGACATAACAGAACGTTCGACAACTGTATCGATTCGATAGTACATAAAAGATGACACATGCATAACTTACATTTTTTCACTTTACAGAACGTTCGATAACTGTATCATTCGAACGCACTAAAAAGATGATACATGTCTTACTTGCGTTCACCTCACAGAACGTTCGACAACTGTATCATTCGAATGCACCAAAAAAATGATACATGTCTTACTTACATTCACCTTACAAAACGTTAAACAACTGTATCATTCGAATGCACCAAAAAGATGATACATGTCTTACTTGCATTCACCTTACAGAACGTTCGACAACTGTATCATTCGAACGCATCAACAAGATGATACATGTCTTACTTACATTCACCTTACAGAACGTTCGACAACTGAATCATTCGAACGCACCAAAAAGATGATACATGTCTTACTTACATTCATATACGAGGTGTACTCGATACAACATTACATGAAAAAGTGACTTGCGACAAGTTGGTGGTTTCCTCCGTGTACTCCTGTTTCCTCCACCAATAAAATTGACCACCACTAAATAACTGAAACATGTTGAAAATGGCCTTAAGCACAATAAATCATCAATTATCATCTTATTCTAGAGATGGCACTCGGCGAAAACAATTCACAACACTGTAAGGAGAGCAACATTCCCCAACATGACATTGTAACCTCCCCCCCCACCCCCTTTCAAGTTAAATGGCCGTTCCCTTAGTTGTCATATTGGTGGCAGTGTTGACGAGTTTTCTGTTGAAAGTGGTGATAAACACCATAACCCTAGCCCTATCTTTCTAAACTAGTTTTCTAAGGCTCGACTATGCAAATAAATAATGCTACACCAAGTTTTTTTATTCAATATATGTTTAATTTAGTCAAGTCATATAAAAAATAAATAAAGAGGACACACAAGTATCACCTACAAAAACACAAATTATCAATTTAACAATACATTTGTATGGCATACAATGAAGTCAATATGGCTCTCATAGCAACAAATATTTTAAAATGTTCGATGTGGCTCTTAAAATCAGTGGATTACCAATGCTAGTGGAATACCAATTTCCGTGGATTTCTTGAATGTATCACGCCACGAAATAAATAATGTAACGAATATTTGTCCCTATATAATTGATTCATTGACTGAGTCAACCGATCCACAAATTTACATATCGACAAAAATACATTTTTTATAAAAAAAAAACAACAACATGAAAATTGGATTCCACGAATGTTAACAAGTTCACAGAACATACCATATAATGTTTCTTGTATATACAATTTGTTCTACTACAGAGAATCGTCCCAACTGAAGCTATAAAAATAATGCATGTGCTCTACTATCTGCTTAATGTCAAATGCAGATATAAATCTAAAAATATGTATTTTACCTCCTCGTATATTTATAGACGTCTATCGTCTTTCTAGTTTCAGTTTGATACCATTCGCTGCCTTAATAAATCCACCTTTCTTAAATGTTATAGGCACCTGAAGATATAAAATGTTACATGTTGCTTTAAAAAAATATAATCATCAATATATAAACTATCGTTGTGTGGTCTTTTTATTTTGTTTACATTTCTAAATTTATATTTACCAAAAAACATAACAAAACAAAACAAACAAAATCCTTACGTACGAAGCAAAACAATTTTAGAGTTTTGTCTTTCTATGATGGTGTTGGTTTTGTACGCAGGTCGACCATGTAATCATATGTGTCTTTGTTTGTTTCCTTTTATGGTGCTTAGCGCCACTTTTAACAATATTTCAATTACATTGTATATCATGGCGGTCAGTTTGACTGGTGGAGGAAACCGGAGTGCATGGAGAAAAGATCAATCCGCCACACGTCACTAACAAGCTTTATCACATAATGTTGTACACCTCGCAATAAGCGGGATTCGAACTCACAACATTAGTAGTGACAGGCACCAATTGCAAATCCAACTACCATACGACCACGAACACCACGGTCACGAAAGTATTTTGTACTTGGGTGATCAGCATTGATCTTCTGAACAAACAATTACCATCCTTAGATTTTGAGTGACAAAAAATGAAAATTAGCTATATCATGCCTAGAACAAGCAATATTATAAATGCTATGATGATGGCCGCTTTGTTGTAGACCCCTAGATTAGTTGAAACAACTTAAAGAACAGTCAATTGGGACACGTTATTCTTATTCCGAGGCAACTATTATTTGCTCTTTCTCCTTAATACTGAGTACTTAGCAAAGAGGCATCAAATATCATTCTAATGTAGTACCTTAATATTCCTTGTTTGTGATTGGACAATGCTGTAATTTTCAAGGTATTCCATGGTTGAAATAGCACGATCTATTTTTAGAATTTTAGCTGATTACCGCTTACGTCATCTTGTCAATAATGTGACAATACACATGATTACATTAGAATGGATATAACTGTATTGTTTTTGAAAATTTCACGGCATTAATTGTCGATTTAATGGTGTAATTTTCACGGTAACAATTCCATGGCTTAAATAGCATGAGCTATATTTAGAGATTTAGCTAATTACCGCTTACGTCATCTTGTCAATAATGTGGCAATACACATGTATGCACATGATTACATTAGAATGGAGATGACTGTATTGTATTTGAAAATGTCACGTCAGTTGTCGATTTGATGGTCGCACATCCGTTTACTGGCTCCGCTATCGCATCGCCAGTAAACTCAATTTGCGACCATCAAATCTCCAATTGATGCCGTGAAATTTTCATGTTCAATACAGTTATCTCCTAAATATCATAGTTTTTGAGGGGTTAGAACGCACGATCTACCACACTTGAGACGAGAACGCTAACCTTACTAATAATGAGGGGATAATGCACTAATTTCCATACCGAGGTAAACTGTATCAAACTATTCGCTTTGATTTTCAAGGGAGCAATACTTTCCAATAGAAAGTCAAAGTAAATATGTGTATTTGATCAGCGTGTAAGCTACATGATTAATATGTAAATGGCATCCATCATCCTGGAGAGTTCACCCACAAGGTAAATTTGACCAGTAAGAACTTGAAGATGGATCATTAAAGTAGGCTAAACGGCGTACGTAATATCATCTTGGATAATCCAACAACAATAGCTTTAACATAGATATCTCATAATTCATTAAATAATTATATATTAATACATGGCCTTTTTCATATTGCCCTTGTTATTAGCACGAGACCTTGATATCGGCTCCGAGGGCTTTAGCACGAGGGACGATATCAGTCGAGGGCTGATGACAAGGGCAATATGAAAAAGGCCATGTATTAATCTATTTATCACATATTTTGCCAGGGCAGATAACATGATATTGCCCTTCACAAGAGGGTAGATAACATGTTATTGCCCTCGTAAAATGTTATTTCCCCGGAGGCAAATAACACGCCGCAAATTATGCTGTTATTACGCATGCAAATTCGGCGTTATTTCAATAAAATATGTGATAATATGCATTAGAAATAGATTCCATCAGGAAACTAGGCAAAGCAGTTGATATGTAAATGTTATCGCATTGTAGATCTTAACTGCAATATGTATTTGTGAAGTAAATACGTACACATGGACTATTAAACTTCAAAGTAAGTCAGTTGGCTAGTATGTGTATGACATCGTCTTGGATGGGCTTGGTTCGTGCGTTATGGTGTTTAACGCCACTTTCAATCATATTTCTGTTATATTGTCTCGGCCAGTTTTATTGGTGGAGAAAACCGGAGTACCCGGAAAATACCACCAGCCTGTCAGAACTCACTGACAAACTTTATCACATAATGTTGCATCGGGCATCATCTTGGAGAATCTACCCGCAACAGTTATCCCATATATATAACATATGACCTATTAGAAATAAATATCATCGGGAAATTCCCTTTGATGAAAACACATTGTTGTTTAACTTAGGAGAATCAATTTGCAATCTTAACAGGTTAGATGGTAATCAATGAATTCTCCCATAAATAAATAGTGATAAAACATCGTACAAAAAATCAAACTAATTAAACGGTCGACAATCGTAACTGACATACAAAGGGGAACTTACGTCGGGAAACCAATTGATATAAGGGTTTTTAAAACTTATTTTCGAATCCCTTTAATTATGTGTATTATATTATATTAAAATTTATCTTATTTTACAACACTATTTATTCATTAATACAATATGCTTAAGCTAATTACAGTTAAACCTGTCTAAGCCAAACATCTTTTAGGTCCAGCTTATATGTTCGGAATAGACAGGTGTTTAACTTATGCCGCTTATATTAACAAAGAATTCCTACATTGGGACTTTGCATAAGAAGAGTTTGAAGATACCAAAGGGGATAATAGGATCCGTAAACTGAAGAAGGACGGACAACACAATGGCCAAAAGAAAAAGTACAAACAACGATCTACAAAACATACACATAAAATCAAAGATCGAGTAACACCAAACCCTATTAAAACCGGGGGTGAACTCAGGTGCTCCAGAAGGGTAAACAGTTCGGAATTATAATACAAGATTTCGGTTTATTCAGTGTTTGGTCTATGCAAGTTTTCATGAAATAGTGAAGAATTGTGATAGGATCCGGCTAATTATATCGTTATTTTTCTTATTTCGGAGATTAAAACTATTCAATTAATTCAGTGTTATATTATCCAACAAGATAACTTACCTCAGTTCCGTCACATCTGACAACAGTAAAATTTTGTACAACAGCAACTGCAGCCATTTTTAATTCTGTAAGGGCAAATCTCATTCCAACGCAATTACGTGGTCCAACGCCAAAGGGAATCCAGGCATACGGATGTCTCTTGGCCTTGTTTACTGGTGTAAACCTAAAAATAATGCGCTAAAACCATTTACATGCTCTATATTGTGACCTATTGGTGAAGTACATAATATAATGGCTAATATTACATGCACGTAAAACAGATTTGAGTGACCGAGTGATTGTTGGTTAACGCCAACTCAGCAATTTTCAGTTATAGCATGGTGAGAATAGGTTAATTTTCAATGAGATGATGACTAGGTGTGCTTTATACTAGACCAACACGCTTAGTTTGATTTTGGTAGTGCTAGCTCACCGAAGCAACAATCCGTGGGTAGACATGTCGCCCCACTAGAATAAATTATCCTGATTCCAAGCCAACCAGACCTTGCTCTTTCTCCTTAATGCTGCGTGATTAGCGGAGATGCAACACATTCCAATTTTATTGTCTTTGGTTTGACCAGATCAGGGCTCGAACCTACGATCTACCGCACTTGAGGCTATCACGCTACCATACACCACTGATGCAGTTATGTAAAATTAGATACATATCATCTAGGTATAATAAGTAAACTAACAGATAAGCGAAGTGGAAATCAACAATAGATAAACCAGAGACACAAGCAATATTGAGTACAAGACATATCATAGACAAAAACAACACAAAAACTAACCTTTCCGGATCAAACATTTCTGGGTCTGGCCATAAGTTTGGATCTCTGTGGATAGCACATATCGGGAACTGTATGTCAACTCCCTTGGGAATTGTATATCCACCAACAATTACATCCTCTTCTACTAGTCTGTTGAACCTGAAAGTAAACATTCGCATTTTATATTCTTCAAAACAAAATAAATGAATATAAGGGAGGACTTAATGCGGCAAATGACCTCGGATATGTTCCATTTGTCGTAATCACAATCCGGTCATTCCCTCATTCATAACCTCTCACAGGATTTGCAACGTAGGTAATACGACGGTGTCATTAGTGGAGTAGGAACTGCTTACCCTTCCACAGCAAATGAGGTCACTCCGGTTTCCTGCTGCTCAGTCGTTATTTTTCTGTGTAGTGTTTTGTGGGTCATCGTTTGTCCTTTTTGGCATTTTCTTATTTTGGTCATTGTACTGTCTGTCCTTCACTTTGGTATCTTCAACGACTTATTACTCATGCTATTTTCTTGGTTTCCTTTAATTGAGCAATGTAGGGCCCGGGTGCCTCAATGAGTTAGGTAGTTAGATTACCTAACAACTCATACAGGTGTAGCACTAATACGGCGTGGGTTCGCACCAGGCTTTGAAAATTCCAAAAAGGGTGCGCTTGGCTCGCAGCCGCAAGTGATAATGCTTACAAGCTGCTTGCCCATGGTCGGTGTTTCTCTCCGGGTACTCTGGCCTCTACCACCACTAAATCTGGTCACCATCATTAGCTGAAATATTGCTGAAAGAGGCATTAAACACAATAAATAAAATAAAATAATTATGCAATGTATACGTACCTAGCAGCAGAACCATACAATCGTAAAACCTCACATACAAACATGTCTAGATACTGTAACTTTGTCACATTGTCGTATGTTGGCTTGTCCTACAATTATTGCAAACCAATCATTTTAACAATTATTCCACAACTTCGTGATGGCATCATATAACAAATAGAGGAGTAAAGTGGTGATTCTTGTTTAACACCAAATGAACAATTTGACAGCTATATCATGACGAGACTAAGCTATATGTCAAAGAGATGATGGTGTTTGCTTTGTACTAGAGCAATACGGTTAGTTGGATTTGCATAGTGACACAACATTGCGCAGATAGACATGTTGCCCCATTCGGACTCATTGTCCCTATTCCGAGTCAATCAGTCATTGCTCCTACTCATTAATGCAACATGCTTAGCGTGGACATAGCAAATACCAATTTCTTAGCCGGGCAATATCATGATCGTATTGTCGTTGGATTTACAACTACATGTGCAATAAGTGTTTATCACTACCAACGTTGTGAGTTCGAATCCGGCTCAGGCGAGATGTAGTCAACACAACATTATGTGATAAAGTTTGTCAGTGACTGGCGACAGGTCTGTGGTTTTCATTGGGTATTCTGGTTTCCTCCACCAAAGAAAACTGACCTCCATGATATGACTGAAATATTGTTGAAAGTGGCGTTAAATCCCATAAACCCACCCACCTTTATTTAATAGTGTATAAACAATTACTTAACGAAACAATTACTTAACTAATTTCTGAATAATTGACCATTGTCTCTGGTGCCGTGACACCTGTCTAAGCCAATCAGCGTTTGCTTTGGTGTTTAGAATAGACAAGTGTTCGCTTTAAAAAGGTTAACTTAACAAAGAAACCCTGCCTGGGATACTATTTAAAGTTTGATTTATACATGACTCCATTTAAATAAACGTTAGAGAAAACCGAAGGGCAATCAAGAATGAACAATTCAGAGACACTGGCAAATAAACGTTAGAGAAACCGAAGGGGCAATCAAGAATGAACAATCTAGAGACACTGGAAGCATTGGGTACACAAGACACAGGACGCATACAAACAAAGTAAAAATCACAACATGGAAAACTAAAAAGATGAGCAACACTGACCATGGGGGTGAACCCAGGTGCTCGTGAAGGGCAAGCAGTTGCTGACTTATTCAGGGACCGTCTTAGAATAGGTTTTACTGTACAACGACATGGAATAAGCGACACACACGCGTAATTACTTGTTCAAATGGAGGCAACTAGCGGATTGTTGTTAGTATAATGTGTATATCCAAATCAACAATGTGACAATCCCCTAGCTAAACCCCTACCTTTATTTTGTTCTACGAATCATTGTGGTAAAGAATTCTGAATGATCGATCAACTAGAACAAAAGTGGAAAATGTTGTATCTACAGACCGACGACAATTGTGTTACAACAACGCAAACGACGACGACAGACCCATAGCATAATACGGCCTCATTATATTTTCGGTCGTATAAAAATAAAAAAAATTTTCGATGTCAATACAAAGTAGTTCATCCCGATTTTGATTTTAATGCACTGTTCCATCTCATTGTTTGAAACACATTTGTCTCAATGAAAGAAGAATCTGAAGATACTAAAGGAGTAATCAGAATCCATATATCATGGAAGAACAGACAACACAATGGCGAAAAGAAAAAGTACAAAAGGACAAACAACAGGATGAAGCTATCATACTCACAGTTCGAATGTTTTCATCAACTTCTGTTCGTAGTTTCTCGGCATAGTCAGGATACAAAGCCAGACAATACATGACGAAGGATAAGACATTCGCTGTCGTCTCATATCCAGCCAGGAAAAATATGAAGGCATTGGCTAGAATTTCCTGGTTCGTCAATGCTGCAAGTAAGATGTACTTTACTGTGAAATCATTATTAATCGTGGCGTTCCGATTTTCGTGGATTTCGTGGTTCGCTTAAATCACGAAAATTAAAATCCAACGAAATACAATGTTACCATTGATTGTTGTCTGTAATGTTTGAAACCACGAATTCAAGAAGCCATGGATCAATGTATTTTGTAGATACCACGAAACTTGATGCCAACGAATAAAAGTACTTTCACAGCATATTATCAACCTGTCTACAAAGATGGTTGCCTGGATACATCCAGAATGTTCATAATTGTAGTTGTTCCATTTGTCGTATTCACAATTTGGTATTTTCTTCATTCATGACTTATTACCTGATTTGTATCATGAGGGGTGGAACTAGTAGAGCTGGAACTTCTTACTCTTCAGGAGCAATATAGTTCTCTCCGGATTTAAAGGGGTCCGTATTGCTAAATATCAAGTTGTTTTCTTAGGGGGGTAGTGGTGAAACCAAAATTGCCATATATTCATTATTTACTTTCTCGAAGTTTTGAAAGAGGATAGCGTATATGAATTTCATTGGAGAAGACATTAATAACAGGATGAGTGTGCGATTGCTGTTTAACGAATAATGAGCAATTATTCAGCAGATGATAGCCAGAACAAGTTAAAGTCAATGAAATGATGATGATGTCCGTTTTGCTCTAGACCAATAAGATTGCTTAGATCTTTACAGTGATAGCTCCATGAAACAACAGTCTGCGGATAGATATGTCATTCCACTCTGACACATTGTCCTGATTCTCAGCCAACAGGTATTTGCTCTTTCTTCTTAATGCTGCGTGCTTAATGGAAAAGCAGGAAATACAAATTTTGCAATCTTTCTCTTGACTTGACTGTGACTCGAACCTACAATCTGCTGTAATCAAGAGCACGCTAACCATTACTCCACCAATCATGTCTCACTTTAATTGTAACCTTGATTGATAGGTTTGCTTTGGTTTGGTTTCGTTTGGTTGGCCTATGGTGTTTAACACCATTTTCAACAATAGTTCAGCTATATCATGGCGGTCATTTGTATTGGTGGAGGAAACCGGAGTACTCGGAGAAACCACCGACCTGTCGCAAGTCACTGACAAACTTTATCACATAATGTAGTATCGAGTACACCTCTCCATGAGCGGGGTTCGAACTCACAATTTTAGTGGTGATAGGCACTTATTGCACATGTAGTTGTAAATTGAACTACCATACGACCACGACGGCCTCCTAGATTTACTAAGGTAAAACTTAATACATAATTATAACATACGTCTCTTTTTGTATTCCATCTTGTTATCAGATTTTAGTTCTATCGATTCCTCGGGCTCGTCTGTCTTTTCTGTGTCCTTATGTGCATTTAATAATAATCCCATCAGATCCTGTCGAACCTAAAACCAATATGTTAGTGTTAGTGCTATAGTGTTTAACGCCACTTTCAACAATATTACGGGGGCCCGGGTTGCTCAATGAGTTAGGTAGTTGGATTACATAACAACTCATACAAGCCTATCACCAATACGGCGTGGATTCGCCCACGGCTTTGTAAATTACAAAAAAAATGGTGCACTCCACTCACAGCCGTAAGTTTACCAGTTGATTGCCCCATGGTTGGTGGTTCTTTTTGGGTACTCCGGCTTCTTCCACCATTAAAACAGGTCGCCATGATATAGCTGAAATATTACTGAAAGTGGCGTTAAACACAAAAAGTCAAGTCAGTCATTAACTATATTTTAAAGACAAATGATCAATACTGGTTATTATAAGAGAGCGTTACAAATGTCCCTCAAGCGAACAATAAAATACTAGTGGTATGAATGAAGAATAGTGTGAGAACATAGCAAGAACTAATTAGAGCCCAGTTTTTGACTCTATCATGTCTATAGTATGGCTTCTTTGTTATGTTACCCTACAATTTGCTACAATAAACTAGTAAGCAAAGCAAGAACAAAATGGCTTCAATTTTCTACCATCATCTACAACACCAGTAATGGAGATGTTAGAAGACTATATTATTAGCATAAAATCAAATGCAAGAGATGTTTGTCATCACTATAGGATGTTGCTGACTTTAGTGAAAATGATTTATGCTGTAAATTCAAAAATAATTTCCATGGCAACGGCGGCAATTTTGAAATTTCTAAGCCTCAAAAGGTTGTTATTACACCTTAGAGTGTTTTTGCGGTCTTCATGGCAATGGCATGCATTTTGAAATTTCATCAAATTCCGAGCACTTTAAAATTTTCACGTGTATTTGTGGTTTCCATGGCAACAGCGGCCATTTTGAAATTTCTAAGCCTCAAGAGGTTGTTATTCACCTTTGTGTTAAATTGAGTGTTTTTGCGGTTTCCATGGCAACGGCAGGCATTTTGAAATTTCCAAGCCTGAAAACCATTTATACACATGCCATACAACATTTCTATTAATTTCATCCAATTCCGAGCACTTTAAACTTTAAGCATCAAAATTATGTGTAGACATGTCAGACAAAGTGTCTGGAAAGTTCATCCAATTCCGACCACATTAATTTTTTTGTGTTTTATTGTGGATTCCTTGGCAATGGCGAGCATTTTGAAAATTCTGAAAGTAGTCTGCACATCTACTCATAGTGCTTATCATTCCTTTTAAGTTTCAGTGATTTCCGTTCAGTAGTCGCCGAGAAATGTGTCGGAAGAAAGAAAGAAGAAGAAGAATAAGAATAACAAGGTTTGATTGTGTTTGGATGCAAACAAAGAAGTCCCCAAATTATTCCCATATCAGAAGTCGGGCATGTGGATGCAAGTTTCATCATTACCAACAAATTCCTCACTTCAAAATACTCCTAGACATCAATTGTCATTGAAATCGGAGACCATTGACAATTTGACGATTTTGTTGGCAGCCATTTTGAAAATGGTGGCCTCGCAAAAATGACCCTGAATACAAATTTCATAATTACCAACCAATTCCTCACTTCAAAATACTCCTAGATATCAATTTTCATTGATTGATTGATTGATTGATTGATTGATTGATTGATTGGTTAATGTTTATTGTCCAGCGAACAATGCAGGTGGCATCGTAAAAATGACCCTGAATGCAATTTCATCATTATCAACCAATTCCTCACTTCAAAATACTCCTAGATATCAATTTTCATTGAAATCGGAGACCATTAACAATTTGCCGATTTTGTTGGCGGCCATTTTGGAATCGGTGGCATCGTAAAAATTACCCTGAATAGAATTTTCATCATTACCAATCAATTCCTCACTTCAAAATAACCCTTGATATAAATTTTCATTGAAATCAGAGAACATTGAAATTTTGCCGATTTTGTCGGCGGCCATTCGCTCGCGATTTTTTTGGTCAGAATATTCTACCAACCCTACTTAATATATATGCCAAGTCTTGTGGAAATGCCTTTGGCAGTTTTCGATATAAGTGAGGTCAAAGATTTTGACATATGTTCACGGTTTCCATGGCAACGGCGGCCAATTTGAAAATTCCAAGACCTGAATGCACCTATTGAGATGGGGATCCACCTTTCTGTGAAGCTTAGTCTCTGAGAATTTGGTCGGACAAGTTCACGGCAAGAAGAAGAATAAGAAGAAGAAGAAGAAGAAGAAGAAGAAACGGTGCAAAAACAAGAAGTCCCCAAACTTCGTTCGGGGACTTAATAGGAAAAGGTGCAAAAACAATAAGTCTCCAAACTTCGTTTGGGGACTTAATAATGAGAAACGGGGCAAACACAATATGTCTCCCCAAACTTCGTTTGGGGAACATAATAATACTATTTTTAGCTAGCCGCGATTTCCTACAATACATAAAAGCCGAAATGAATATATCCTTTGTATCAATAATTTGCATATTCCCCCCGTTGATCCTCTACATACGATGATAGTTATTATCAAGAAACTAACATGAAATTAACATAATATCGCTGTTTTCTAATGTGACTTTTCAATGACATCACCGACGTCACCTTACCAAATTCTCAACATACATATCTTCGCTTAAATGCTTAGCTCGAAATATATTTTTCGTCGAATATCAAATATCCGACTTCACCTTCAATACGATATTGCATTCTGGCAAAACAAATCAACTATACTATAGGATTAGTGTTCAAATCTAGAATCATTGATACCGCAAAATAATATTAATAAGTATTCTATCAATCCCTGACGTCAGACGATATTTATTGGAATCATGAATCAATATATCTGTCTTAATATTTAAAACCATAATATATCCATGCCCTCCTTATAGCATGCTGATTTGTAATACCTAATTTCTATTATCAGAAAATGTATATTTATAATTGTCAAAATGTAAATAAACGAGTTCTGTCAGAGGCTACGGAACTATCTTGACATAAACTTAGCTGGAAACTGCTTGACGGGTAGTTCATCAAGGTTCACCAGGTGTAGTAGTATGGATTCAATGGCGCCTCTGTATTTATGATGATACTTCCAATATCATATCTCTATAATGCCATACTAGAGCTTAATGCAATATCATTTTATAAATTACAGTGGGACAGAAATGTTTACACTTCCGGAGAACCTCAGTTCACCCTCTGGATTCATATTGCTCTATATTTAGTCTTCTGTGTAGTGTTTTGGAGATCATTAGTATCTTTTTGTTCCTCTTCATTGTATTCTTTTGTTTTTTCTACGAGTTTCGGATTCTGTTTGGTCCTGTTGTATCTTCGTATTTTTCTTCTAGACATGAATACATAGTACTTATATTGCAATATTGACTCAAAATGTACCTTTTCATCAGTTTGTCTCTCTTCAATAACACTGTTAACAGCCGCATTAAAGAACGTAGCAACACCTC
>MJUT01063556.1:86059-99993 GCA_002080005.1 Gigantidas platifrons
CAGTTAATTCTATAGTATCAAAGAGGAATGTCGCTAGACAATGAGGAAGGTCGCTATGCAAAGAAGAAGGTCGATTGACGTCACCCAGCTTGCTTATGACGTCACTGAGAAGTTTGAAAATACCATATCTCGATAGATAAATGAAAAAGTTCAAAGTTACGAAAAAGGTACGAAATGGGTACGAAGTTTTGAAGTTACGAAACCATTTGGATACGAAGTTACGAGATAGTAACGCCACCTAGCGGGATACAATGATGCAATGGTCCATCAACGACAATCATATTGCCAGTTTTATTTTATGCAAATTTGACATACTATTAGTTGCCAAATAGATATATTATTTTAATTTATTGAATACAATACAATGTTTTATTTTCTTAAAACAAAACAAAGTTGCTATTACTATTATTTTTTTATCACAGTAGATACTTTCGGATTTAAGCTGGCTTACACATCCGGGTTATATGGCGCCCCAATTCTCGCAGTCAGTATAGACGCGAGACCGAGGCGAGATATAAAGCATCAGTATGTCGTCTACCTGGGGTCTACCGGGTGGTCTACAGTAATGAGGACTAAACGTCCTCTATAAATAAACAAACACAAATGCGCAGATTCGATTCCACACGAAAAACAATGACAAACCAAACTTGCACAGTACAATAGCAGGGTCAGTGGATGATTGTGGTTAACTGTCTGTAAGCTAAGAAAGTATAATTTGTTGGATTATTAAAGACCATTACAGTTAAGACAAAAACAAGCCATATCTAATATCAATACAGTGGAACCTGTATAATCCGACACACTACACCAAGGGACCAGGGAAATGTGTCAGATTGTACATAATGTTGGAATACTCAGGTTTAATTTAGTTAACAGAAATACTTTTGGTCCATAATTTTTTGTCGGATGTCACGTGCACAGGATGTCGGAAAACTCAGGTGTCGGATTGCACAAGTTTCACTGTATTAGTCAAAGATATATAATTAAATGTATGGTGTTCGTGGAAAATAAGAATGCATATATCATTAAGATGTTTGAAGTGAATATTACCGAGTGAGTGAGTGAAATTCAATACCAATGTAGAATAACACTGAATATGCGTTGTCTCCCCTTTGTCATAACATTACTTACTCATTAGCATAATGAATGGACTGGTTAACTGTCTATCGAAGGCCTTCGTAGCATGTTTGATAAAGGCATTATCGGGGTTGTTCTGTGCATCAACATCCATTCCAAATGATGTGCTAGCTATGACATCCATCGAATAAGAACCACAATATCTAGAATAAAATTTAAAAACAAATACAGCACACTGTCGGAACAGTTCAAAAATCCAGTAAGAAAAACGTAGGAAGAGGCAAAATCTCTTTACTTTCCAGGCTTAGTGCAGGCACGTCAGTACCACGAGGAGAGGTTAAACTATTTTTATTGGCAAAAACCTGCCCTCTTATTGAAATGACAAAAAAAGACGATATTGTAAAATCATTATTAATCGTGATGTTCTAATTTTCGCTGATGTCTTGATCCACATAAAGCATGAAAATAAAAATCCAACGAAATACAATTTTCCCATTGATTGTTGCCTGTAATGTTTGAAACCAAGAATTCAAGAAGTCAGGGATCAATGCATTTTGTAGAAACCACGAAAATTGGTGCCAAGGAATAAAAGTACTTACACAGTATACAATATGCTTTGCTTAATATCGTACAATGTAGAATAATAGCGAATATATATATCTATGTTATACTAGGAACAATACTGTCAGACATATTTGACCAAAGAGATAATCGGAAACTATAAAACGAAAGACGAAAGACTAAATAATAGCTTAAAGAAAACGGATGAAAATACTAACAATGGTCCACAAACAATACACAGAAAACTAAATATTGAGAAACACGAATCCTACTAAAAATTGAATGAACTCAGGTGCACCGGAAGGGCAATCAAGATCGTGTTGGACACTAGTGTACGTAAATAAATACAAATAACATGAATATAATATGAACCCAAAAACTTAAATTGCAGAAAAAAAGAACATATTATCGTTTTCACTCGGGAAACATAGCGGACATCATAAAACGGAACTAAAAATGTGAATACATGTCACTGGACAAAATGAAAAACATGAAACCCATTCAAATCCGTTGCCGAACTAATTTGCTCCGGAATACAAATCAGTTCCTTTTCTATTAGAAAAAACCGTCGTGTTACTCATGACTCATGCTTAAATTCCTATAAGTCATGAAAGAGGATAGAACGTTTGATGGTAGAAACCGGAGAACCCGGAGAAAACCACAGACCTGCCGCAAGTTACTGACAAACTTTATCACATAGTGTTGCATCGAGTACACCTCGCCGTGAAAGTGGTTTTAACTTTAGTGGTGATAGGTACTGATTGCACATGTATTTATAAATCCAACTACAATACGAACATGACCACTACGGCCCTACTAAAATGTAGCTTGAAACGAAACAACACATATCAGACCCAATTATATAACTACCTTTTCTTGTTTGGTTGTTTGTTTGTTTGTTTGGCTTTTTTGTTTTTTGTTTGTTTGTTTGTTTGTTTGTTTTTTTGCTTTGGTTCTTTTTGAAGTTCTTTGTAATTTCTAAAGACGGTATATGATGTATTATTATTACTGACACATCTTCATGTGGTAATGATTTTCATTTTACTATAGGCAGTTTTCATTGGATACTACGGTTTTCTTAGCAAATAAAACTGACCCATATGAGTGAAATATCACTGAAATGTGGCATTAAGCACACACATATTCCTAAATACAGTTTAAGAAAACCGAAGGGGAGCAAGGAATGGATAATCCAGAGACTCAGGCCACGATGCGTACAAGAGACGATACGAAGACAGCAAAATAAAATAAAAAAACACATCACAGAAAAATAATAAGATAAACAACACAGTCCACACTAAAACACCGGAAGTAATCGATTGTGCTCGCTAAGGGTAATACATTCCTGTTTCTTTTAAGACACCCGCGGTGATACAATCACTAAACATCTTTTTTTTGCCAGATTTGAAATTCAAATCCCTACCAAGCAGGTTCGATGTTATATTCGGCATTGTGGTGCTAAGACATACCCATATCCATTCTGTAGCACATATTTATATCATACTCTTTTTGAAATTCACCCAAATGACCTCTCAGTTCAAAATTGACGTGATGTAAGTTTTCCAATGGTAGCTACTCTTTAACCTCCAGTGTATGTTAATCTTACGCAACTTGATAAACTATTATAACGATTTCTTACGTTGACTGATGGTAGACATATTCATATTAAATCTAATCAAAGTTAATATATCCCGCCAACGAATTTTGTTTAATCACAAGCATCTAAAACGTGAGGTATACTCCGTCATTTACCTGTGGTTTTCTATTGGAGATATTCTCTGTCACATACTTAAGACAAATAGAGGGTTGTCGGCATGGGTATGTGAACTCTGTCCGTTATTTGATGCAGGTTGACGGTTGTCTACAAGGGGTGTGTACGCTGTCAATTACATGAGGCAGATTGATGGGTATCTGCAAGAGAGTGTACTCTGTCACTTAAGACAGGATGGCGGATGTCTGCAGGGAGTGTACGCTGTCTGTTACTTAGGGCAGGATGGCGATTGTCTGCAGGGGTATGTGAATCCTGTCAGTTACTTGAGGCAGGTTGGCGGTCGTTTGCATGGGTATGCGAACTATGTCAATTAATAACGGTGGACTAGCGGTTGTCTACAGGTGGGTGTGTAATCTGTCAGTTACTTGAGGCAGGTGGGCGGTTGTCTGCAGGGTGTGTGTACGCTGTCTGTGACTTGAGGCAGCATGGTAATTATCTACCAGTTACATGAGGCAGGTTTGCTGTTGTCTGCAAGGGTGTGTGTGTACACTCTCAGATAATTGAGGCAGGATGGCGGTTATCTGTCAGTTACATGAGGCAAGATGACGGTTATCTGTCAGTTACATGAGGAAGGCTGACGGTTATCTGTCAGCTACATGGGCAATGTTATCGGTTTTCTGTCAGCTAAATGAGGCAGGATGACGGTTATTTGTCACATACATGGGACAGGATGACGATTATCTATCAGCCACATGAGGCAGGATGACGGTTATCTGTCAGTTATATGAGGCAGGTTGGCTGTTATCTGTCAGTAACATGAGGCAGGTTGGTGATTATCTGTCAGTTACACGAGGCAGGATGATTGTTATTCGTCATTTACATGAGGCAGGTCATCTACCAGTTACATGAGCCAGGATGCCGGTTATCTGCCAGTTACATGAGGCAGGATGGCGGATATATTTCGGTTACAAGAGGCAGGATAGCGGTTATCTGTTAACTACATTAGGCAGGATGGCGTTTAATTGTCAGCTACATGAGGCAGGATGCCGGATATCTGTCAGATACATGAGGCTGGATGGCGGTTATCTGTCAGCTACATGAGGCAGGATAGCGGTTTTCTGTCAGCTACATGAGGCATAATAGCGGTTTTTTGTCAGGTATATGAGGCTAGATGGTGGTTATTTGTCAGCTACATGAGGCAGGATAGAGGTTATCTGTCAGGTACATGAGGCAGGTTAGCGGTTGTCTACAGGGAGTGGGTGTACTCTATATGTATCTTGAAGCGGGATGGCGGTTGTCTGTCAGATACATGAGGCAGGATGACGATTGTCTGGAGGGTGTGTTTATGTACTCTGTAACTTGAAGCGGGAGAGTGGTTGTCTGTCAATTACTTGAGATAGGTTGGCTGTTGTCTGCAAGGGGTGTGTGTCAGCTACGCGAGGCAGATTATCGGTTATCTGTCAGATACATGAGGCAGGATGACGGTTGTCTGTCAGTTACATGGGACAGGATGATGGCTATCTGTCAGCTACATGAGGCAGGATGACGGTTATCTGTCAGTTACATGAGGCAGGTTGGCGGTTATCTGTCAGTTACATGAGACAGGATGACGATTATCTTTCAGTTACACGAGGCAGGATGATGGTTATCCGCCAGTTACATGAGGCAGGAAAGCAGTTGTCTGCAGGGAGTGGATGTACTCTATATGTAACTTGAAGCGGGATGGCGCTTGTCTGTCAGTTACATGAAGCATGCTGGCGATTGTCTGGAGGGTGTGTTTGTGTACTCTGTAAGTTGATGCTGGAGAGTGGTTTTCTGTCAATTACTTGAGATAGGTTGGCTGTTGTCTGCAAGGGGTGTGTGTCAGTTACTTGCGGGAGGTTAGCGGTTGTCTATAATCGTGTAACCCGTCAATCACTTGTGGAAAACTGGCGGTTGTCTGTTGGGGGTGTACTCTGTCAGTTAGGTGAGGCGAGATGGCGGTTATCTGTTGGGGGTGTACTCTGTCAGTTAGTTGTGGCGGGATGGCGGTTATATGTCAGTTACATGAGGCAGGTTGGCAGTTGTCTGTCAGCTACATCAGACAGGATATCGGTTGTCTGCTGGGTTTGTGTAATCTGTCAGCTACTTGAGGCAGGATAGCGGTTATCTGTCAGCTACATGAGATGAAACAGGATAGCGATTGTCTGCAAGGAGTGTATTACTCTGTAACTTGAAGCAGGATGGCGGTTGTCTGTCAGTTACATGAGGCATGATGGGGATTGTCTGCAGGGTGTGTCTGTGTACTCTGTAGCTCGAGAAGCGAGATGGCGGTTGTCTGTCAGTTACATGAGACAGGTTAATGGTTGTTTGCAGGGAGGGTGTGTACTCTGTCAGTTACTTGAGACTGGTTGGCTGTTGTCTGCAAGGGGGTGTGTACTCTGTCAGTTACATGAGACAGGCTTACGGTTGTCTGCAGGGTGAGTGTATACTCTCTGTCACTTGAGACAACATGGCGGTTATCTGTTAGTTGCCTGAGATAGGTGGGCGGTTTTCTACATGGGTGTGTAATATGTCAGTTACTTGAGGCAGGATTGCTGTTAGTCTGTTTATATGGGGCGATTAAAGGAACGATAGGGGGGTGATTCTAATACAGACACCGCGTAGGAGATGTTCTAGAAAC
Source organism: Gigantidas platifrons (assembly GCA_002080005.1). Taxonomy (NCBI): domain Eukaryota; kingdom Metazoa; phylum Mollusca; class Bivalvia; order Mytilida; family Modiolidae; genus Gigantidas; species Gigantidas platifrons. Next base: position 92,071 of record MJUT01063556.1, read on the forward strand.
AAACAGAGGGTTACGGATGACGAAAGGATGGTCAGATTACAAATAAATGTTAGCGAATCCCGAATAGGACAATCACAAAAGGACAATCCAGAGAAACTGGCAACATTGAGCACACAAGACGACGAAAAACACAGCAAATAGACAACACAATATGCGTTGGACACCACTAGACGCAAACAAACACAAATAACGTAAATAAGCCATGAACCCTCATACGAACAACTGGAGGTAAAGACAAATCGAAATTCGTTTCTATGCGGAAATCGTAACGGACTTCACAATACGGAACGTAGAACGTAAAGAAAGACAATAGGACAACACAAAAAGCTAAAAAGATGTGCAACACGGATCCTACCAAAATAGCTGGGGAGAAAACTCAGGTGCTCGCAAATTGTAAGCAGTATCTGCTTCTTATAAGACACCCGCCGTGTTACTCATATATACAGACAAGTACGGTAAAATTATTGTCAGTGATAGAGCGGACAAAGAAGTGATATTCCGAATAGAGAGAAGAGATGGTACGGATGCAAGCACAGGTCAGGATAGAAGTGCATAATAGAATATAATAAAACCAAGTAGAGATGGAGAAGATGAGATGATCCGTTTAAAACACATATTAGAGGGGATGAAAAGGCGATGATCCTGGTACAAACAGAGTAGAGGAGTTGCAGATATGATGATCCAGATATAATAATTCAGCCGCCTAGAACATTACCAGAAAACAGAATATTTGATGATCCTGATACAAACACAGAGTAGAGAGTATGGTCAGTGCCGGATTTAGACCAATTGGTGCCCTATGCCAGCTAAGTCATGAGATCCCTTACTTAGGCCCCGAAGGAGGTAGCACCGGTAGGCCTAAACAGGCAGTCAGTCATACATGCTCAGGAAATTTAGAAATATTAAAAATATTACGTTATATTAGGTCAAACATGCACACTGCGTGTGCAACAAACTCGAAGCTATTATATATTACCCAAAGCCCCAACCCACCCAACACTGTCGTACACAGATCACATGAGGAAATAGTCAAACTTGATTAAAAGAGAACAAACAGGGAAGTCATTACAGTCAACATCATGTAATTAAATCTAGACATCATTTAGCGCAGTGGTTCTTAACCTTTTTTCCCCATGGACCACTTTTACTATTAATTTTTCCTTGGACAATGTATATGCTTTATTTGAAGTAAAACTAATTTAATGAAAATAGACCTGTATTTAACAACTAAACTCTATGGATCATTTATGTACACTAGTAAAATAACTCATAATAAACCATTTTAAAATACAGTGAAAATAACATGAGTTTCAGAAAAAATATATTAACCATACGCCATATTACTGGCAACATAATGTCTAGTATTGAGACTGAGAATACGTCAAACAAAATACCAAGACAGTATCGCTATCAGTAACCTTGCCTGTAACCTTGAGCGCCAGTGAGAGCTTGTTTGCAAGGACAGAGTGTATGTAGACAGTGGTGTTTGCTGTTCGCTGGAGGGAAGTAGTCACGGTGGTGGTATTGCAAATATATATTTACCAGAGGTGTCCACATATAGATAATAATCAACAGGTATATGAAGTACAGATTCAGGTGCCGAAATGTAACAGTATCTTACAGGCCGGTTCACACGAATGTCAATAGCTTAGGCCATTTTATCTAGATCGATGTACGGGAGAGGGCACAGACCACAGTCCCAAGGAAACTAACATTACATAATGTCTGTATATTATCCTCCATTTTGGGGAAGATCTTGCCTTTGGATAGGTGTTTCCACACCTCACCAAATATTTTCTCATCCATTATTCCTATTTACACTTTATTTTGTTATTATCATCACCATTTTTACTTTTATACATTTCATATGTTGCATACATCAGATAACGACCAAATTACTTATTTAGGTTTCACATTTGTATTAAAAAAGGAATAATTACCACTTTACTTTTTTGCTATTTTGTTTCAAGTTGGAAAAAAATCTTAATAATAAATTTCGGGATTTGCAGCAGAAGAAACGTCAGTTTTTCTGAACTAATACCTTTAATATCTTTGCCTTGTCACGATGACTTGTCACAAAACTGAAGTGAATGGGTTGTGGCAAGTTGATTAATATATAGGAGTTTTAACGTTTTAACCTTGAAGATTGACACCATTTTTATTCCTAAACTTTATTTGAAAATAACAATCTTAAATCAAACAATGATGATTGATGAAGATGTTTAAGAAATTTATTGTTTACAAAAAACAGTCAAATGATCAAATTGCCATGTTTTTGTATTTTCCTTCGAGCTTTCCTGGCTGCAAACTCATCAATGATTTCATCAAAATCAAAAAGTCGCAGTTTATCATTCTCTATACAGATAATAATCAGACCAGATAGCCGCTCTTGTGACATGGTTGAACGAATGTAATTTTTGATCCTTTTCAGCCTAGAAAATGATTTCTCTCCAGTACAGTTAGTGACCATCAAACACAGGAACAATCTGAAAATTGTATCCACATTCTTCTATGATTGAACAGAACGCCGTCAAATTTAAATTTGCATCACGTAAGTATGAATCCATCTTAAACTTGTTTTGCCAATAACCAGAGTCCCCCTAATAATTTGGTTTACATGCCACTGAGCCACTGTCATGACTGCCTGCTTTGTGGCACACCTCCATAGACTATCAACTCTTTCATTATGCCTGGAATTGCTCCGAAACAGAACGCCTTCAAATCTAAAATTGCACTACATAAGCAAAAATCCATCGTAAAAATTTGTTTTGGCAGGAAGATGGGACCCTGGCCAACGGGGCCCTGTGCTTATGCACACCTCAGCACAATGGTAAATCCAGCACTGAGTATGGTCCGGATTGAAATACAGAAAACAGAAGTCGAAGTTGGACGGTCCTGGTAAAAACATAGTGCAGATGACGTTAGGAGATGATGATTCGGATACGAACACATAGTATCATTGGAAGAGAGAGAATGGTCTAGATTCAAACAGTACAGAGATGTCGAGTAGATGATAGTCCGAAAACAAACACGGGGGTAGAGAGAGGACAAATAGTGATGTTGAGGGTACAAAAACATATTAGTGAATGTAAACATTGAGATGATAGTCCGGATAAAAATACACGGTGGCGAGACGGAGATGGCCAGATGAAGAAGGAAAGGTCCGGATATAAGAGTGGATGGTCAGATGCAAACACAGATTAGAAGAATGAAAAGATGATGGTCCTGGCATAAAACATCAATTAGAGACGATGACGAGGGGGTGGCACGGATGGAAACAGGGTAGAGTGGGAAAAGATGGGATGGTTAGTTTACAAAATCAGAGTATAAGAGAGAATATGGATCGCTCGGATACAAACCCTGAATTCAAGGGACGACGAAAACACAGAACAGAAGAATGAACAAGAAATAATTATATGCAATCACAGATTAGAGGGGATGGTCAACTTAAAATCAACGTGGTATGGCGAATATGAGATGGTCTAGAATTCACGGGGGTGGGGGCATATTCTTATTAAAGTCAAAAATCTTTGGGAGAAAGAAAATCAAAGGGCCTAAACGGGATAGACAAAAATCGGTTATCTATGCCCGAGGGAGAATCTTACAATATAAAAGAACTATACAATTCAATAATAAATATATCTAATATATCATGTCAGCACCGAAACACTGACTAATGTACGGATGATATCCTCATATACTAATAATCAACCAGCAGGGGCACCGAAACAGTGAAAGTAATAAAAACGTAGATATCTAATTTAGTAAGCACAGCGAATATCTGGAATAATTTGCATCAGGTACGCTCAAAGACGAAAGATTGGATATGCTTGTAATTTAAATGTTGTTGGGAGAAAGGAAATCAAAGGACCTAAAGAGGAGACCAAAAATAGGCTAAGATCTTCTATGTCTGAGGGAGGCGAGTATTAGTTTTAATAATAATTACATTATTTATAAACTGTAAATTTCAATAATAAATATACCAGAGCGGCTCAGCGCTTCCCTGGGTGGCGGATAGGGGGAATTATTGATAAGAGTGGTTGTCAAGCCTGATCGTTGACTATTGTGGGTAACCTGTTTGGAGAGTGCCAAGCACCCTGAACGCTAAAGACCTTTTTTGTCGATTTCGATAGAGTAGACGCATTATAGTTACTATAAAGACTGAATGATTAGTCCCTACAAAGATTTTCCATACTCTTCCAGTGGCAGTCAAATGTCGTTTGCCCGGTTGGTCCACCTAATTTCTCCTAAACTTTATATATTGTTAGACTTATATTCCTAAAATAGATGATATATTGCTCGCTGGATGCTTAGCAATAATCAATCAATCAATCAATCAATCAATCAATCAATCAATCAATCAATCAATCAATCAATCAATCAATCAATCAATCAATCAATCAATCAATCAAATATATGATCTTCGTTAGAGATCAGATGAAAACATAATAAGCTCGTCATTGTTTTTTTCCCGCGAATTGATTTTCCAATATGTTTCAACAGCCATATACTGTGCATTGTGAACTTGTGCACTCACTTTCGGTTGTCTTTCGTGTTTTCAAATTTCATATTCCATTGTAATTATATCAATAAACGGATCGTGATGTCAATATTAACAGACAATGATCGATGATACAATCAAAGCTGTCTTATGTGACCATTAGCAAGAATTTTAAAATTGGCACGCGTAAGACAGGAGGTTGCTTCTTACAAGTTCAATTAACATGAAATCCACTGCAAATGGAGAAAATAATAGACTACAGCGTACTTGATGAAGTTGTTCCGGTAACGCGTCGTGCGCACTAATTTTGATATCTACCCTTTTTTTTACATAAAATAATGTCGTGCTTAATAGAGGTAGTCGCTGAAGCAGGCTTGAATGTACATGTATGTACATAAAATTCCCTTTTTGATATGTTTTAATTTTAAAATGATGCACTTGACAAAAGAAATAATATGACTGAAAGTTCTTTGATTTCAAAACAAATGGTAAAAACAATATAATTTTGCTACAAATTCAGAGACGTACATTGCTCATTTATGGTATCACTTTCACATTAAATTAGTGAAATTTTAGTGGCATTAAGCACAACAAATCAAATCAAATCAAATATTGAACAAATAGATTATAATGACAATGTTTAAGTGCAGTTAAGTATTCTGATGATTTTCTCATTATCTACTTGTACTGTTTAAAAGTCTTGATATGATAAGAAACTTAGGTTATTGATAATAGCGTATGGTTTGGGTCCAGTAAACTAGGTTAACCTCACATCTTTGTATTGAAGTGCCTTACCGAACCATGACAGTGAGTGGCTATATATTCATTCTGTATGTCAGGGGAATCGATTTTGTGTGTCAGGGGAATCGATTTTGTGTGTCAGGGGAATCGAATTTGTGTGTCAGGGGAATCGATTTTGTGTGTCAAGGGAATCGAATTTGTTTGTCAGGGGAATCGATTTTGTTTGTCAGGGGAATCGATTTTGTGTGTCAGGGGAATCGATTTTGTGTGTCAAGGGAATCGATTTTGTTTGTCAGGGGAATTGATTTTGTGTGTCAGGGGAATCGATTTTGTGTGTCATGGGAATCGATTTTGTGTGTCAAGGGGATCGATTTTGTTTGTCAAGGGAATCGATTTTGTTTGTCAGGGGAATCGATTTTGTGTGTCCGGGGAATCGATTTTGTGTGTCAGGGGAATCGATTTTGCCTATCTCTATGATTTTTCTATTGGATTTTGAAACTGTGAATTTTTTTTATTTTTATCATTTAAGTATTATTGGACAATATGCTTAGTATTGTTGTTGAACTGTGGATAAATTTACAAGTTAAACTTGGAAACAGATGTAGCAAAGGTATAATATCACTGTTTAATCTTGTCTACAGAAACAGCACCAACAACCATATGTCGCTGACACACTTCATCACATAACGTTAGAATGAGTACATTTTCTCCAGGACCATCGTTGTCGTGATCGTATGTCAGTTGGATTTATAACTACCTATGTAATCAGTGCATATCACCACTAACGTTGTCAGTTCGAATCCCGGTCATTCGAGGTGTACTTGATACAACGCTATGTGATAAAGTTTGTCAGTTTTTTAAGGTAGGTCGATTGTTTTCTCCGGATACTCCAGTTTCCGCCATCAGTAAAACTGACCGCCACTATCAAACTGAAATATTGTTGAAAGTGGCGTTAAACACTATAAACCAAACCAACGAAGTGGTAATCCAAAGCCGTAATTTGAAGAAGGTCAGATGATACACTGAAATAGAGTAAAAAATAACAAACAAATGGTCGACAAAATACTACACAGAAAACTAAAGATTGAGTAAAAGGAACCCCACTAAAACATATGGGTAAGGTAACCTCCTCCAGAAGGGTAGACAGTTCCTTCTTCACTAGTGGTATCAGCCGTGTTACTCTTGTTAAACATCCGGTGATTTGTCATGAATGATGCAAGGACGGAATTGTGATTACAACAAAAGGACACATCTGTGGTCATTTCAAACATAAATATGGAGTACCGGTTAATCAAGTCACGCGGTGACGATAAACCTTTTGATGTGATAACTTCATTAAGGACATTTGTTCAGTAGATACCTTGTTATTAACCAAGTGAAATCAAGGAAATTGGCATAGGCACTCCAAGCTCTGAAATATCTAGCAGACATATACTTCGTACGCAAATGTAGCTGGAATGTTGCTACATATAAATGGAAAGTTCAGAATAGTTTTCTCAAGCATAGTCGCTCATTCTATCCGCACATACATCCCATTCTAGTTGCACATGTCCACTCATTTTTCTCAAGCATACTCGCCAATTTCTAGTAGTACATGCCCGCATTTTTCTCAAGCATAATAGCTAATTCTAGAATGAAAACGTAGATATCAAAATTAGTGGGCATAGCGCCTTCCTGGAGTAATTTTCATCAGGTGATGCTCAAAATCAAAAGATTGGAAGACCAAATAATTTACAGTTTAATGGGTCGTTTATCGAAGTAAATGGCATATCATATAATTATTATTAGGTAAATGACAGCAATATGTTTTGAGTGAGTGAGTGAGTGAGTGAGTGAGTGAGTGAGTGAGTGTTGTTGAGAACAAGTTACATTTCGACGAGATGACGAGATCCACTTTGAACTAGACCAACACATTTATTTGGATGTTTACAGTGCTAGCTCACTGAAACTAACAGCCAGTGGGTAGACATGTCGCTCCTCTCGGGCATATTATCCTAACTCCGAGCCAACCAGTCTTTCATTTTACTCTTGTCTGATGCTTGCTTTCCATTGAAGCAGCAAATACAAATGTAGTCTTTGGCTTGACCCGACCGGAGTTCAAAACCCACGATCTACCACACAATAATCACTCATTCAATTCTAATTGACCAATGTTCGAGCACAACCATGAAAATTGTAATCAACAGTTTTATTACCATAATGATTGATGAGTAGTATGCTAATAAATACTTATAGTATAACTAACTGTGATGTCCGATTACCACAAATATGTCACGAATGACCGCACAACTGATAATTCACGAATGCGCGAAGCGCATGAGTGAATTATCAGTGTTGTGCGGTCATGAGTGACATATTTTTGGTAATCGGACATCGAAGTTAGTTATACTATTTATTATATAGACTGTTTTGAGTCAATAAATTTGATATTTTCTTTCATCTGCATTGCATGTGTTTATTGCTTTATTGCGCATTAATATACAACTGTGTCCTTGGCTACTCGTTGACTGAAAAGTTTGTCTAATGCTTTCAATTTTGTAAATAAATAAATTAATGTGCACATATTTCGATTAGGGATATAATTTCCATGTTAGCTACTTGTAAACTTTGTGACCATAGTATGCACTCGACCTTGAAAGACACAATTTTATTTATTGACACTTGATGTATGTTTCATTTTT
>MJUT01063556.1:154633-177639 GCA_002080005.1 Gigantidas platifrons
AAATGCATCTTTGAGTGTAGATTGTGTTACTGGTTCGATTATTGCGATAAAATTGAAATGCTAATAACCAGATTTGAATAAATTTTCTATTTATAATTTCCCCCTTGATGCACTGCAGGTCATGTGTTGCTTTAAAATATAAATTAATTTTCTGTACAAATCCAAGTTCAATTATTGTACAAATTAGATACCGTACATTTCAAACAAAAGAACTGAACATTATAAAATATGAAAAGATTCTTTGTCCGCACTCGTACACAGGTAAAGGCCTCGACGCCTTCGGCGTCTCAGCCTTCACCTGTGTGCTCGTGCGGAAAAAAAGCCTCCCAGATCCAATAAAGGAAAGTTCTTTTGTTTGAAATGTACGGTATCCTATACATTTTCCTGTGTATTCAAGATAAACAGATAATTATTGACATAAAGCCGGATGTGTATAATTAACACTATGAGAACAATTACGTACATATATGTAAAGGTCAACAATTTATCAGTGGGACTATAAGCCACGGACATCGGATAGAAAGCAGCTGTGAACTCGTTGACATATCTAGATCAAAGAACTCCGCTATACAGAGGTTACAAAGAGGTTATTTTATCTATACCGTTGAGGGACACGTTGTAATTAATTTGTTCATAAAAACTGTTTTGCATGCATTTAATTATTGTTTACATTATGTCATTTGAACATTTTTTTTTCATAATTTCAATCTCGGCAGTTTTCCTGGTGGCGGCAATCTTCATTTTATCAAATGAGATTTTTGGCGGTCGCACCTTTCATCAATATTGTAACATAATTTGTCTATTTCATTGTTTCTTGATTTCACTGTCAATGTTTTATAATTTCATTAAACATGGCACACAAATTGAAGTGTGCCAATTTACGCCACCTAGTCTGTTTCATCAATTTATCTTAAACAAACAGAGCGGAAAACTGCATGTTTATTTGTAGTTTTAATAGCATCATTGCATCTGTCGTCTATTGTCACGGGAGGACAAGAACAACACAAATATCGTTTGTTCTTTGCATCGATTAGAATAAATTATGATTTAGAATCGGGAACATCTGCTCTCGACGAAGAAGACTTTCTCAGAGCCATGACCGATTATCCGTTTAGTTACAGTGGGGTGTGGAGAGACCAGTGTAAACTGATTTACGAGTTTAATGTCAGAGTGAAGAGACCAGTGTAAACTGATTTACGAGTTTAATGTCAGAGTGAAGAGACCAGTGTAAACTGATCAACGAGTTTAATTTCAGAGCTATCTAAAGGGTGTTATTTATTATTACTACAAGAATTGTAGCACGAACAAAAAACCGATTTCTTTTAGTTCTCTTAATTCTCTCGTACATTCATATACATGTATATAGAAAAGGGAGAGTTAGTTATGTTAAAGGTGGAATTTAATTGAAAATAAAAATGTGTTGGGTTTTTGACGTCCACTTTATAAGTCTTGATTTTAAGTCCCAAATCATCAGTTAGTTAAAGTCGGTTAACATAATCAAACGAAAACAAAAGGACAAAGTATGGCTTGCTCTGTAAGTTCTTCGAGTGAGAAAAAGATTAAGCTTATGATCATTCTAGGCGCATAGGTAACAACAAAAGTAGTCGAAGAAGTACACCATACAGTGATTCGACAAGAAGAGACAGACATCATTCCTCTAGACATGGAAGTGGTAAAGGTGACAATAGAGACTATTACAGCAACAAAAGAAATTCCATTATAGTGACCGCTTCGTCAGTCGACGGATTTATTGATTCGGACATTGACGATTTCGATATAAGTGAAATGGATGAAATCAGCAATTTGAATCCATATCATGTCCACAGTCGACTTAGATAAAAAGAATGCCGCTGCCGTCACAACAATAATAATAATAATCGTAGTAGAAATTATTGCAAACGGCACAGACGGTCTGGTAGAGACAGTTGGAATAGTAGAAATACCAACAACTATAAGTGATTAGCAGATCGTTTAGGAGACAGCCCTGTGTGGGTCCGAGGTACTACGAATAGGCCCACAGCACCCTCTTGCTTGTCGTAGAAGTCACACTAAATGAGGCGACACGTTTGCCGTGTGTTGCGACCCGTAATGGCGGAGGACGGGATCCTGGTGGTTGAAACACACCTCTTTGGCCCTTACTTCACCTAGACGGGAGGTCGAATGGACCCGATTCGATCAACCGGCTGGTCACGTCAAGCCCTTTAACTGATCCTGTAAACACTGTTTATATGTTTTATTTATTCTACCTTGATGAATGATGTTTTCTAAATAACTAAGAGATGGGATTGTTAAAGAAGGCGGTGGCTAATGGGTCAATCGAGTAGTTGATATTTCGAACGGTTGTTTCATTGGGGAACCAGCCCCGATACGAAGCTTGCGTTCATCAAGAAATTCAACTGTTCGAGTATACCATCCTTGGAATTCCTGATACTTTCCGACGGAGATCCTCGGAATTCATGTATCGCCCGTGTTTGCACTCCGTGGTGGGTGGGGACAAGGATGGTGAACCATTATACATGGCGCCATGGATTCGTTTGGGGCTTTACAGGGGGGACAAGGGAAAAAAGAAAAAGTGACGACAATAGCAACATAGACTATATAAATACATGGCCAAGATTTATTGTTTTGACAAGCAAAGGTGAAAATAGAATTATAACCAAATTATCACCTTTTATTTTAGAGAAATGGCTGTAGGAGAAGTGAGAAATGTAACTAAGATGAAATCCGGTAGTTTGTTGGTGGAGTGTTACCGACAACAGCAATCCATCAACTTGCTATCCGCAACAACAATTCTTGAAACTGAAATTTCGGCTACACCTCACAGAACTCTAAATTATAGCAAAGGAATCATACGAGACAGAGACCGTACATTGATTGAACTCCCAGAAGAGGAAATATGTCAAGAACTTAAACCTCAAGGGATTACAAATGTTAAAAGATTTTCGATAAAAAAACAAGGAACTATTATTAAATTGAACACATACCTATTGACTTTTGAATCTCCGTCTATCCCAAACACAATTAATGTAGGCCCATACAGAATAAAGGTTGACCAATACATACCAAATCCAACTCGCTGTTTTCTATGCCAAATGTTTGGTCATGGAAAGCAGTCATGTAGGGGTCACGCCAAATGTTACAGATGTTCGGAGGAAGGCCACGATGGCCTAGCATGTGATAAACCAGTCAAGTGCTCTAATTGCAACCTAGATCACATGTCGTTCTCCAAAGAATGTCCTGTATATGTAAAAGAAAGAGAAATACAAAAAATAAAAATTGAAAAAAACATCAGTTACTTAGATGCTCGTAGACAGGTCTCAGTCTCGAATGATTCCTCTCAAAATAGTAAAGTATCCTATGCAAGTGCTGCCAAGAGGACGTATATATCGTCCACGACACAAACAACTCTCGCTTGGCCGCCTGCTAGTGATAAACCTTTCAAAGTTCCACTTCCATCTACAGACGTTATTATTACACCAACAAAATATAAAAAGAAATCCACTTCATCGGAAAGTCAGACATCCTTTACTCAAGAATACTCATCACAACCAAGTACATCTTCAAAAACACCAACACAAACATCTTCTAAACCATCAACAGCATCTAGATCTAGCTTGCCAAAACCATCTGATTCAAATTCAAAACAAACAACCAAAAATAAAAACAAAAATCAACAAAATTCAAATCGTTTACAAAAAGCAGAGAAAGACATATTTAAACTTACCAATAGGTATGATGGTATCAATTGTGATACCAGCATCTGGGGGGATGCAATGGATACATCCCTACCAGAGAGGGGCAGATCTAGAAGTAGATCTTCATCCTCTCTCAGCTCCAATGGTGATGATAGCCGTTCCCCACCACGCTCTCGGAATAATAGAGAGCAGATACGTCAACACAGGGGAACAATATCTCCCATTCGGCCCCCAAAATGAACAATATAATCCAATGGAATTGTCGAGGTCTAAAGGTTAATTTTATTGAAATCACCCTACTGGTTCAAGCCTTTCTACCAGTAGCATTCTGTCTTCAAGAAACACATTTAAAAAAAGTGATAATATAAATCTAAAAAAATATTCCGTGTACAGTACCTATGTAGATGAGGATGAACGAGCTGCAGGCGGCTCAACAATCCTCGTTCGAGATAATGTTTTACATAGTTATGTTAATCTCAACACAGATCTGTAGGCTGTTGCTGTACGCATCACTTTAGAAAAAACAATAACCTTGTGTTCGGTTTACATACCACCAAATTCATCACTAAGTTTAACTCGACTCAAAAATTTAGCTGATCAATTACCTACCCCTTTCATCATCATGGGCGACTTCAATGGACATAACCCCTTGTGGGGTAGTAAAATAACCACCGACAAAGGTAAAAAACTTGAAGACTTTCTCTCCCAGGAAGGATTGTGTATCTTTAACGACGGTACTGATACATATTTACATCCTGGGAATAGATCTTATTCAGCTATTGATCTTACTGTTACTCATCCATCTCTTCTTTTATATTTCTCATGGAAAGTCCATGACGATCTCTGTGGTAGTGATCATTTCCCCATTGTTCTAGAAAGCTTAAGTCCTACAGTAGGTGAAAGAGCTACACGGTATAAATTTGACAAAGCTGACTGGCCCCTTTACGAACAGATGTGCAGGGAACAACTTCAAACGGAAATGATCAGAAATGCCACCGATCCAATTTTGAAGTTTAATGAAACAGTGATATCGATAGCTGATGAGACTATACCAAAGACCTCGACAAATCCAAAACACCCAGGTAAACCATGGTTTAATGATGAATGCAGAGATGTCATCAAAAATCGCAAAAAGGCAGAACGACGGTTCGGAAGACATCCAACATCGGACAACCTCGGCAATTTCCGTATCTTCAGGGCGAAAGCTCGAAGAACATTGACACAAAATCGGCGCACTTCCTGGCGTAATTTTGTTTCAAAATTAAATTGTCATACTCCGATTAATAAGGTTTGGAATATGGTACACAAAATTAAAGGCAAAAATAATAAAACAAACATCCATCATTTAAAAGATGGACATGACACATTAACATCTGAACAGGACATTTCAAATAAATTAGGCCAAATATTTTCACAAAACTCTTCTACCCAAAATTACCATCCCGAATTTCAAAAATTTAAAAAGCAAAAGGAAAAAACTAAATTGAATTTTAAATGAAAGAATTTGGAGGAATACAATCGCCCGTTTTCGTTAGATGAATTTAGAAAATCGTTGGATAAGGCGCATGACTCGGCATGTGGCCCCGACGATATCCATTACCAGCTTCTCAAACATCTTCCGGAATCACACTCCAAGTTCTTTTAGATCTCATGAATGACATTTGGGAAACAGGCGACTTGCCATCAATTTGGAAATTAGCTAATGTCATTCCTATTCCAAAACCTGGTAAAGACCATTCCGAACCGTCGAATTATCGGCCTATTGCACTTACTAGTTGCGTGTGTAAAACCATGGAAAGGATGATCAATGCTCACCTTGTATGGTTTCTTGAATCCAATGGACTCTTGTCCAATATACAGTGTGGATTCCGTCAAGGTAGAAGCACATTAGATCATCTTGTTCGTTTTGAAACTTTTATTCGAAACGCCTTTGCCAAAAAAGAACATGCTGTGTCTATCTTTTTCGATTTAGAAAAGGCATACGACACAACATGGAAATATGGCATTTTAAAAGACCTCTTTGATATGGGGTTGAAAGGTAATCTACCTAATTTTATTTCAAATTTTCTATCTGACAGAGAATTTAATGTCAGAGTTAATTCAACTTATTCTGACATACAGGAACAAGAGATGGGAGTTCCCCAGGGAAGCATCCTCTCTGTTACATTATTCAGTATTAAAATAAACAGTCTTGCTGAAGTTTTAAATGAAAACATTGAGGGTTCTCTCTGTGTAGATGACTTCCTGATATGTTATCGGGGCAAAAATATGAACACCATTGAAAGACAATTACAACTATGTCTAAATAAGATAGAAAAATGGATTTAAATTCTCTAGCTCAAAAACTGTAGGGATGCACTTTTGTAATAAAAGAGGACTCCATCCAGACCCGGAGTTAGAATTATACAATTCCCCTATAAAAATAGTCCCAGAAACTAAATTTTTAGGTCTTCTTTTTGATACTAAACTTACCTTTCTACCCCATATTAAAATGCTTAAAAATAAGAGCCTTAAAGCTCTTAATATTTTAAAATTTGTGTCCAGTACCGACTGGGGTGCGGATAGCACGGTTTTATTAAATTTATATATATCGTTGATTCGATCAAAATTTTATTACGGATGTATCGTTTACGGTTCAGCCCGTCCATCGTATATCAAGTTACTAGATACAGTCCATCATCAAGGATTACGACTCTCACTTGGAGCGTTCAGGACGTCTCCAGTTGAGAGTTTGTATGTTGAAGCAAACGAGCCTTCCCTTGAAAACAGACGTATCAAACTTGGTATGCAGTATGCAACCAAATTGAAGGCTTATCCTTCAAATCCTGCACATGACTGTGTTTTTAACCCTCTATATGAAAATGTGTACGATAAACAACCCAATACAATTCAACCTTTTGGACTCCGAGTAAAATCACACTTTGAAAATTCTGATATAAATTTGGATGACATAGCATCTACTGTAATTCCTGAAAACCTTCCATGGTTAAATCCAAACCCTACCTTTAATTTTGAACTTACACAACACAAAAAATCAGAAACAAACCCTTTACTAATTCAGCAACATTTTGCTGAAATTAGATCGGTAACATCTGAATATTCTGCAATATATACTGATGGTTCAAAGGATGGTGAAAGAGTAGCGTCGGCAGCTGTTTTTGGACAGCAGGTCTACTCTGCTCGAATACCATCTGCCAGTTCGATCTTTAGTGCAGAGGCTAATGCAATACTTCTTGCCTTGAAGTTCGTTGCCTCTTCTGAAAAGAGTAAATTCATGATATGTTCCGATTCTCTTTCTTGCCTGTTGGCAATTGAGAGTTGTAAAACTTAAAACCCTTTTATTTTAAAAAATGTTGAAATTTATAAAAGCCTTGTTGCTATTGGTAAACATGTAATTTTTACATGAATCCCTAGTCATATAGGGATCCATGGGAACACAGTCGTTGACCGGGAAGCCAAGAACGCATTGGATGATCCTGTATCCAATTGTTCTATTCCTTATACAGATATTAAACCTTTTATAGTGAAATGTATTTTAAAACGTTGGCAAGATAGCTGGGACCAGCAAATTCATAACAAATTATACGAAATGCATTCCCTAGTTGGTAAGACTCCTTGTTCTTACGGTCAAAATCGGAAGGAACAGGTAGTCTTGACCAGATGTCGTATAGGTCATAGTAGACTTACTCATAGCTATTTGTAAAATAATGAAGAACGACCGGAATGTATTCCGTGTAATGCTAATTTTTCATTTAAACATGTCTTGATTGATTGTGTGGATGTTGCCAATGTTCGGCAGACATTCTACAATGCCAACAGTTTATCTAATTTATTTACAAATGTCACAGGCGACACAATTTTGCGATTTTTAAAAGAAATTAATTTATATGCAAAAATATAGTCATATAATATATGTTCTAGATGTATGGTTTTATATTTTTAATGTTTCTTTTATTTGTAGAACCCACTCCCAGAGGGTGTGCCGGGGTAGAATAGGCACCAGGTTTCTCCGTCCTAGAGGCACTAGTCCTCTAAAAGGGGTCATCCCCGCGGGAACCCCGGGGTATAGAAATGGGACCGAGAGCTCCTTCGGCTTGAAGGAGCGTCCGTCGGTTGTGCGGGATGTAGAAATTCACAGCCAACCCGTCCTTCGGATGAGACGTAAATAAAACCGAGGTCCCGTGTTGAGAGATTGCCACCCTCTTCGCACGTTAAAGAACCCAGTGTAACAGCTCACTATGAGCATTATGCTCATGATGAGTGGTCCATAAGAGACCTGTTGCACTGGCTAAATTATCCGTCCCTACCCATCACATTTCCTTGTTTCGAGTCTCGTGGCGTTTAAATTATTCTCGTCCTGAATATAGCTGAAAAATTGCTCGCTGGACGTTAAACACCAATCAATCAATCAATGACGAGTATGATCTTGCAACAACAACAACAACACAGACCACCACTAGAAAAAACAAAACCAGAGATTGCATTACTCTGGCTGACAGCGATCTCACCACGGTCACCTTACTTACAACGAATGATATGGAACTGTATATACCCATAACTATGATTTTACGTGTGAACGAAAGGTTATTAAAGATGCGTGGTGTAAATAATTACCAGTTCAAGACTATCCCTTTCGTTGAGAATGAAAATATGCCGGTTTTATGTAGCCAAACTATTATTAGATAAGCCACCAAACGATGTGAAATATGTTGTGATGTTTATAGCCGTCTACAAGGATAGACAAAGTAACATTGTCATCAAGACCGACGACGTATTCCAGATCATGTCCGAATCCAGTTTTGTAGTGGTTGCGTTGGCAGGTATGGATGACGCCAGGAAACATGAAAAAAAACAATGACTTATTAAGTATAATAATTACAGACGCTATTTTAAGTTCCCCTTTGGCCGATACAGAGAGATTGATGTAGATTTACCAAATAGAATCCTTGAACGTTATAATGCAATACAGTAACCATATCTAGATGAAAGCGAAGACGTCAAAAACCTCAAAACTGACACCATCATCACACCCTGACACATCCAGGCGAGTGAACTACCACCATCTACTACAAAAAAATAATAACTGTCATCGATGTGTGTGTAAATATAATATAATTGTAAATTTTGTATAAATAAGATTGTATCAAACATGCCAGACACACAAATGTTAAAGAGCCTTCCTCATTTATGATAAGAAAGAGTAAGAGAGAATTAAAAAAGGTTTACTGAATGTTATCCACGACAACACATTTCACGTCTTAGATGGTAAAGGGAATACGAGCTTCGTTTTTTACTTCTTCCTTTGTACAGTTGTTGAAATAGGTTTGGGCGATGTCGTTATTGACTTCTATACCACCGGTCGTGGTTTGGGAGTCGTCTTTGTTGTCTTTGTAGAAGTTGATTATTCCGTTTTTATTTTTGAAGGAGGTGGCTTAGACCTCTTTACTAATTTTGGTACTGCTACAACTGGAATGTGTCGTTGAAGTCTATTGAAGACCGACCGCAACACGTTCGGATTGAAGTCTTTGAATTTCTGGTTCCTCTGGCACATAGCCACGTACAATAATTGCGGCATCATTTTCCGCTGTTGTGAAAATTCCACAGCTACACAATTTGATGTAAACCATCACAGGATCATGATCTAACGGATATGTACCACTGTCGTTCACATCAATTTTACCACCACCATAAGGTATGATGTCTAATGTGCGAGGTTTATACAATTTGACTCTACATTGATTAACCGTGTTAACTCCCCCAGTTAAAAAATAGTCAATGAAGTGTCTACCTCCACTAGACTCTCTTCTAGAGTGTCTTTGATCAGCGCTATATTCTATAACATTTTTCCCGTACAGTTTAATTTCGAATCGGCTTTCAAGAAAGTATTGGGCGATCATTGTCTCTGCCTCTTCGGAATCCAAGTTGAAACCTCCTGCCACCACAAAGGGTAAGTTTACTCTTTTTGCAACGGTAGAAAGGAAAATGCAAGTGTCTACGAATTGTTTTTGTCTATCGCTAATTTTCCATTTTCCGTGCCACGACACTAACAGGAAGGCAAGTTTCATGTTTCTACTATCCAATCTGGGTATAGCTACACATATAATTGTCATTCTACTGAAGGGTGTGAAATGGGTTCCCGTTAAATATTTGTTATTCCTCAAAAGTTCTTCATGAATGTGTCTTATGAATGAGGACGGTAACGTCGAATATCTGATCTCGTCAACTTGAAATAATTTTTCCGTGTTAGTGGTATCAAACATGATCGAAGCTTCATGATTTCCAGTGTATTTGATTGTCTCAGGCCAGTTCACAAGTGGTCCACGCACTGACCATTGAAACTCCTGAAAAGCGGTAATATCTGGTTGAACGTCAGTCCATAAATTAGTTAACAAATCGATCCTGTGTTTAGCTCTGACCGTCCTCGGTCCATTGGCGTTTACGGTCATCAAACTCAGGTCATACTTATTGCATTCACAATGCCTATCTGCGGTAGCCATTTAAATCTGGAAAACAAAATATTTCCAAATTTTATCAAATTAATTTGATTGGTTAAAAATTGGAAATAAAAATTTCCATCTTCGAACACATAAAACCCCGAGAACTTTCAAACATTTCCCTTTTTCTTTTTTAGAAGCGTCGAAGGCACACCTATATATTAATTTTGTGAAAGGATTTTATTGTGATCAAGTTCAGTTTATACCAAAAATCATTTAAATCTTAGAAGGATGTCAAAGAAAAATATAGATTATGTTATGACTGGATATATTCAACAAGTTATATTGATCATGCTAAGAAGGATAAAAGCGGTTAGTTGTTATCTTATTTTCTTTTTTTTTAACTTTATTTCGTACGTAAGAATGGAACTAAACAAATTTGGTAGTTTTCGTGCGCTTTACACATTTTATGAGTTTAAAGGGACGACCAGAGAAGTTTATCAATTCTTGTACGTTGCGCATACCAAACCAAAAACCAAGCACACAATTTTTAGTACAAATCTAATTTTGTTTCCTCGCACCTTTTCCCGTGTCCAATAAAAAACCCACGGACTAAAAAAAATTAATGTTATAAGTGACCAAAAAAAACTTAGATTGTATAAATAATTTTAAAATTATAATTGTATTTGGAAACATTGCACTGCATACACCTTAACAATTTCTATTTTTAAATACAACGCTTTTCCCTCTTTGTCTTTTGTAGCAATATCCTCAGAACAGGCCCTTCAGATACTTAAAACGAACTCCAAAAGAATCATGCTAAATCTAATCGGACAACAGTAACCACCAAATCTCTTTAATCCAAACCATAAATAACGACTGAAGACGAAAGTTCAGACGATGAACCCTTAGCAAAAATTAAAGCTTCACATACAGTAAAAGATAGCAATGTCGGCAAAAAGATGTCATGAACCAGTTGACAAAGAAACTGATGATTTGATTATCGACTATAATAGTGGGGTAGATCATCTAATGATGACGACGAAGGTTCTGGGACCAGTGAAGATAATAATAGTGATAGCGAGTCAGAGGGTACAAGGTCTGACGAATACAAATCTAGTTGCGAGTCCTCAGATGAGGATAGCAATGTTAAGTTGTCATCTATCTTTACTGATTCCGAAAGTGACTTTGACCAACCACTACCACCACTATTATTATGGCTCGAAAGCCAAAAAAAGGAAACCCCCGAAAAGAAATCACCTTCTACCAGTACCACTATTGTGCACACTGATACCGTTACAAGTTCTAAGCTGCTTATATATGTCTCCCGACAGGAGAGGATTACAAAGAAGGTTTTACAAATTTCTTTATCGGTTAGCTTAGTTTGATAAAAATTTGTCATAGTGTATTGTAAAATAAAATTATGTAGTGAACAGCTAATATTATATTTTGTTAATGCACAGTTACTATGGGAAAGCTTGATGATGCCAGTTTGTCTTAACTGCCAAAAAAAAAAAAATAAGAAAAAACAAACATATAAAATGACAAAGAAACTTTTTTGTCAGTTAAATCATGGATATTTACCATTGCAATAAACGGTTCTAAATAACCGTAGAGGAAAAGTAGAAAAGAATATAGTAACAGATGTAAAGATAGAAGAGAGATGTAAGGCTATAATGACAGCATTTGAGCAAAGATTGGAAAATATAGACACTGAACTCTCAGCAAAATGTGATGAAAATGATGTTAGAAGAATTGTAACTGAAGAGAAAAAAAAACTATAGTTGAACCACTCACCACACCAATAATAGTACAAGAAGATCAAACTACTGTAACATCTGTAATAACAGAAATAAATGAGAGAGAAACACCGAAGAACAACCTAGTCGTACATGGTATAAAAGAAAGCAATTCACAGGCAACAGAAGAAAGGAAGGAATATGACTTACAAGTTCTAAAAGATATAGCTGGCACATGTGAGGTAAATATTGATGAATTTAAAATCAATAAACTAGTAAGACTTGGTAAGTTTGATGGGGAAAGGGCAACTAGACCATTACTAGTATCAAGTGATAATCCCGACTTAAAAATAGGAATACTGAAAAACGCTCATAAACTAAAAGGAGAGGAGAGTAAATTTAATAAAATAACATTGAGTCATGATATGACAAGAACGGAAAGGCAGGAGGATAAAAAGTTATATGAAGAGGCAAAAGAGATGGAGAAAAAGAGTAAATAAATTTTTTTATACAAAGTAAAGGGTCCTCCAGGAGCCAGGAAGATCATATAAATACAAAAAGAGTAAAGAATATAGGAAACAGGAATTGTACAGATGTAAATAATAATGTAAATTCGTTCCATGTTTTGAATTATTTGTATTGTTTTTTATACAAATGCGGACAAGTTCCAAAATAAATTTAATGAATTCCAAACCAGAATATTAAACTATGAACCCAAAATAATTGAAATCACTAAGGTGAAACCATACAACTCAGCCTATAGGCTAAATCCAGCAGAATTCAGCATTGATGGCGCAGGACATTATGACCAGTTTTCAGTAAACATTGATAATGATATAGGAAGATGCATGCTTTTATATGTACATAAAACCTTGAACGCAAAAGAAGTGATAATGGATACAAGGTATGAGGAATACATCTTTGTCAAGGTAAAATTAAACACCCAGGATAACTTATTAGTGGGACTTGTATACAGATCACCATCCGGGAGTGGAGAAAGTTAAAACAATACAAATTCATTGAAGCTGATAAATGAAGCAACAGGAAGGGAATTTTCTCACTTGTTATTGATGGGAGACTTTAATCTTCCAAATATTGATTGGGAATCCTAGAATAACAAAAGTGACAATATTGAAACACAATTCTATAAATTTATACAATGTATTCAGGACAATTTTTTATACAAGCACGTGAACAAAGCCACCAGATGGCGAGGAACTGACTCACCACATGTGCTAGATCTTGTATTTACAAATGAGGAAAATATGGTTAGTGAAATGGAATACCTAAGCCCATTGGGTAAGAGCGATCACTGTGTTTTACAGTTTCAATTTAACTGCTATACCAAGTTGAAAGTAGACAGAAGACAAAACATGTCTTATGATAAAGGAAACTATGCAGAGTTTAATAAGGAGGTAGCAAGTATAAAGTGGAAAGAATTTCTAAGCCCTAGCGACCACATTGACAGAAACTGGACCAAATTCTATAGTAAATTAATGGAACTGGAGAAAAGATATATACCAAGCAGAAACATAAAGTCATCAAATAAGAAGAAAAGAAGTGATTTACCGACGGATAAGAAAACAATGGATAAAATAAAACAAAGGAATGTTCTAAACAGAAAATACATGACCAATAGAGACCCAAACACACGTGCAGAATATAATCGAGTTAGGAACCAAGTCAAGAAACTGACAAATGAATCAAAAAAGAAACATGAGAAAGACCTGACGAAATCAGCTAAGAAAAATCCCACGGCTATATGGAAGTACATTAAATCTAAATCGAAAGCAAGATCCGGCATAGGAGAATTACTTACAGACCAAAAAGACCCAAACTCAAGAAAGACTGATGATGACAAGGAAAAAGCTGAAATTCTGGCGGAGTTCTTTCAGAGTGTCTTTACAAAAGAACCAAATGGCACGGCACCTACCCTCCCAATAAAGGAAGCAAAATTTAAAATGATAGAGATGAAAGTTACAGAGGATGGAATAGCTCAGATATTGAAAAAAAACTAAAAATTGACAAATCATCAGGACCTGATAAAATACATCATAGAATATTGAAAGAAATTGCTGATACTATATCAATACCATTGAAAATTATATTTGAACAGTCTTTAAAAGACAAATAAGTTCCCAAAAGCTGGAAGGAAGCTCAGATTAGCGCCATCTTTAAAAAAGGAAAGAAATGCTTAGCAGGCAACTATAGCTTGACATCTGTCGTCTGTAAGGTAATGGAAACTATGGTTAGAGAACAAGTCATAAAACATATGAACTAGAGGCTCTCAGGAGCCTGTATAGCTCACCTGGGTATAATAACAACATCAGTCAATAAAGCTTGATAGCTTCGGTCAAACAATAACAAATGTAGCCTTCGTCATTGCAGACCCCCTCTCCAAACAAATTTGGGCAGGGGTTCTCCCTTTAATGTAAGGTATCAACATTGCTGTTTAAAAACATAAATGTCAATGCTTCTCAAAATTAGCTTTTCCTACTTCACATTTTATAATAGAGTCGCTTCCCTTTGATTATTTGAGTAACCAAAAGCAGTGAAAGTAAAAAAAATATATGCAATTTTCAAGAGGAATAACTCTTCACACAGTTGTCAGACATTTTCAACTGTGGACGTTTTTTTGCAGATCTTGACATGCTGAACAGTTTTGCAGTTTAAACTTTCCCTCTATCTCTTATAGTTTTTGAAATATAAGACGAAAAGTATTAAAATTTTGAAAATTTGATGAAAAAATGGCAATAACTCCAAAATGGGTACTCAGATTTACTTCCAAATTGCAGGGTAGGTAGATCTTGACATGCTGGACATGTTTGCAATTAAACTTAACATCTATCTCTTATAGTTATCAAAATATAAGACGAATAATATAGGAACGTCACATAACGCCCGTTATCGTTAAGAACGTTTAGAATATTGAAAAACTATGTATTCTTATTCAAATAAAGTCCGGATTTATTGAAATTATTTTACTTAGCTTTTTATATCGGTAGATTCTATGAGATCTGTATTTTTAGTTTACATCCTGAATGACCGTAATAATCATAAATAAATCCAGTGTTTTATCGAAAATCGGCTTTTGTGGTTAAAAATACAGACGTTAATAACGATGTATGCAAAATTCATTCCGATTTCCGCAGTGGAGCCATTTGTTTTATTTCCTTTTACAAGCGATTATCTCAATCTTGAAATTTTCAAGATATTTTATCTGCTTGGAGTCTATTTAAAAAATGTCTATTTTTTCATAATGTTTACTTTTTTGAGAGATCAATTCAGGTTCCCATAAAAATTCCGATAGGCTCTATTCAGGCTAAAGAAATTGAATATTTTACCTTTAGCTATATACATTGTTCGTGACTATTCATTATTGGGCTCCACTGCGGATTTTGCAATAAATATAGGAACATTTCGGAATTTTCCCGGATTAGGCCATCTCCAAACGTCAGAGACGTCAGGTAGAAATATGGCCGTAGAATTAGACAGCGGGCATCCGCTCCTTCCAAAAACTGGATAGGAAGATGAAGATTTAAGTCTGATTTTAAGAAGTGCCTTCAAAGCTATGTGTAAAGGGGGACAAAAACACGAAAACAAACAAAATTATACTTGTAAAAAATCGAAAACTTGCAACACAAAACTTCCTTTTTAACCAGCATTTCCCTTTTTATGGAACATATGCTTAAATAGACCTTTATGGTATATAGACATCGTCTGCTAAAAGTTGCATCAAGTACACCTTATGTACGACAAATGTTCAAAGTCATTGAACACAGTACCATAGCCATGATCGCATAGTCACTGCTTCTCGAACCCTGCAGATTTACACTGAGAGTGCTAATCCCATTGGAACAGTTCTGTCTTCTCTTTTTTTGCAACATAATGTATGATTGTTGGTTTAGTGATAACAATGTAGGTTATATATTAAGTTATTTAATTTTTTTACATATAAGAATTGTGAGTGTACAATAGATATGTTTCAAAATCCTTACAACAAATACTTCCTTATGTCTCTATATATACACTCCTACAAAAGTTAAGCACCACCCTATATTTTTATCAATATATTATTTTACATCAATACTGTTAAAACAATAAAATAGATATCACCATTGTTCTTACACTTCTTAAAAGACTACACCAAGGGCTCTAAAATTACCAATCTACGAAGTATGTATCATCCTGAAAGACCTGACTATGACGTGGCAAAAATGGGGTTCAAAACAGGCGCTGGAAAAACGTAAAACCAGTTTGTCTTTGATGGAAGTTTTTAACATTGCATTAAAATGCAGAGTCTTCAGATTTTAAGAACTTTTAAATGCATCTATTGTGCGTATGTGTAAGGCATAAAAATCAATAACGAGTATATCCAGCGCGTTTATTGTGAAGTTCTGTAACACGCCTCGTCATGCTTCGCACAAGACGCCTAAGTCGTTCTTGGGGGACTGTTGTCACCCCTGTAAGATAGCAGTTCTTAATTCGTCGATATTTTGACATTTTGGATTGCGTTGGTTAATTTTTCGGCCAATAAAATCCCATACATGCTCCATAGGGTTCATGTCTGGCGACATCATATGCCATGGTATTGTCTGAACAGTCTCTTCAGGCTCTATGTGGCCTAGCGTTGTCGTCCATGAACATTGGCCTGTCAGCCAACGCATGATTGTCGAAATGGGGGACTACGCGTGGAGCGAGCACATTGTCACGGTATTTTTGGCCTATCAGATTACCATCAAAAACGTACAAGTCCAACTTACAGTCAAAAGGAAAACAACCCCAGACAGTTACACACCACCCCCAAAAGCAGTTGTGCCCAAAATGTGGTTGTCCTGAAATGAAGTGTTTCCTTGGCGCCACACCTTTGCACGACCGTCGGTAGGGCGTAACTAAAACTACTTTCATCAGACCAGTGGACCCGTCTCCATGTGCGAATAGTCCACCCCAAATGATCATGTGAGCAGTCAAATCGAGCATGGCGATGACGTAATGTCAACTGTGGATGTTTCATGGGTCGTCGCGCTCGCGTTCCCTGATGGTGGAGGCGTCTGATTACAGTGCGTGTGCTCATGTGGCCTCCAAACGCTAAATTACCACGAAGTGCACCAGCTGTACTGAACGGCCGTTACCGCGCCCGTCTGGATATGAGCCGGTTCTCTCTCTGCGTCGTTTTGCGAGGTCTACCTCCACGTGGACGGTCAGTAACATTCCCCGTTTGACGAAAACGCTGCATCAGTCGTACAATGATGGAATGGTTAACCATGAAGTGGTCTGCCACCCTTCTATGGCTAAAACCACCGTTATGCATGCCAACAGCTTGCCACCTTTCTGGTATGGTTAATTTTCGCCACACCATACCAAACCAATAGAAAATGAAACTTTAAACTCTACACAAAAAAATCAGCTTTCGTTCGCAAGCACAAATGTTGAAAAGTACACGTGGCACTTTACACACCCTGTCATATACACATAAATAAAAATCGATCAATAACCTGTTTCTCAGGTAAGTAAGTATGTGTGTACAGGTAACGAAAACAGCAAACAGATTTGAAATAAGTTCATTATTAGAAAATATATTATTGAAACAAGTCAGGTGGTGCTTAACTTTTGTCGGACACTATATGTTACATATATAGAGACAACACGATTTTACATGCAAGTGGTTAATTTATAATTTTCTTTATCAAGTGTTTTTTTTTCGAACATCACATAAACCGTCATTCACAAAATAAAGCAATTTAGCACATGTCGTTTTTATCGGAAGCAAATCATTATCTGGAGCTTTTTTTTAATACAGTTGTGCTTGGTAGTTATTTTCTTAAATCCTGTAGTTGAGAAATAAAATCATCTGCTATGTTTTGTTTATTCGCATGATACATCATCAACACTATAAGTAAATAAGTATTGCGGGGGTACAATAGTCATGATCGCATGGGCGCTGTTAAGCTTAGCTTTAGTATTTTTGGTTGTTAAATTATGAAACTGTATATTCATTTATTGCAAAATAACGTATTTGTCGTAAGTACTTAGACGGCATAAGAAATCATGGTTAGCGGTCGAGAAGTGTCCAAAAATACATCTTTAATATGACAGATAATTCTGGAATAACCTTCATCAAGTATGCTCATAGCCAAAAGATTGAAAAGGCCAATAACTGGAGCAGTAAATCAAAGGGTCGAATGCCAATATCGGCTAATGTTACATATGCCTGAGTGAGATTCACTTTAATTTTAAAGGCGTTGTCATGGTCGTGATCGGATGGTAGTTGGATTTATTACTACCTATATATGCAATCAGTGCCTATCATCATTAACGTTGTGAGTTCGAATACCGCTCAGGCGCGATGTACTCGAAACAACATTATGTGATAACGTTTGACAGTGACTTGCGGCAGGTTGGGAGTTTTCTCTCGGTACTCTGGTTTCCTCCATCAATAAAACTGACCGTCACGATATAGCTGAAATAGTACTGAAAGTGGCGTTAAACAGCATAACCCTAAACAAATACATTAATTATGGACTTCAAATTTCAATCATAAATATAACTAAAAAAATCATACCAGTGCAGAAATAATGACAATTCCTTCTAAGTAATAAATTGGTGTAGCAACATTAGTGCAGTGTTTTAAAATATAAAGCTTTTGTGTATGAGGCTTAAAAACTGGGATAAAGGCGAGGTTCGCCTATCCTTTCCCACAGTATTGCGCCGAATACACATACACTTTATATTTTAAGATATTGCATTTATATTGTGTTAATCCTGCAGAAAAATCACATTAATCCATCGACGTTTATATTTTGAATTAAATAATAAAAATATACAATGATCCTTTGATTGCCCCTTTTGATATTTTATATCAGCAGGAAGTGAAATGGATCCCAAATCTCAACAGGTAACATGTGACAGGGGTACAAGAAAAAAAACACTATTATTTCAGTCAGTGACAGTATATAACAAAAACAAATATGCGTACAATGTAATTTGACTTCTCAAGATTTCAAGATTTTATTAGTACACTCAGACACAATGTGTGCAATATGAGGTCATATTACATGTACAAATATAAAGAAAAACATGACAAAATGAACATGAGATTACAATTGCAAAATACAGAAATTCAATAATACAATACATATTGGTATACTGGCGATTAGTGACAAAACGATTTCTATGAGAACAAGAAAAACATAATTCAGAAAAACCCACAAGTTTACTTATAAATAATGATATATTTTTAAGAAGTGGCACATTACAGAGTGAAAGTAATCCTTTCATCTTATGGATGGTAGGATTTGAGGTGTAATATTTTGGGATAAATTTTGATCTTAGAGCGGCGATTAATTCATGTTTGCATATAAACAAGTAATGAAACTTATCTCCAATATTCTCTCTACAGAAAGTACACATTCTGTCATTCCTAGCAATATTTTGCCATCTCCCAGTCTCTATGGGGAATTTCATATTTGAACATCTAAATTTTGATAAATTAATCCTATTTTTGACTGATAATTTTGACAAGTATTTCTCAAAACCAAATTCAAATTTGAAGATCGAGTAAAATTCACCACGAGATGAGTTTTCAACATCTGTGAACCATTGTTGAATAAAGTGATCATGTAAGCGTTCTTTTAAAACAGATTTCAGTGAATGTCTATTAATATTCAATTGATTGGCAAAAATATAGCTAAGACCAGTATTATCAAAAATTGACAAGACAAAAGATATCCATTTAAAATCATGATTTCCACTTTGATGAATTTGTAACATAAGTTTGTAAAGGATACTACTGAACTTGTTCCCGCTCTGAACAAGTTTCGTCCAAAACGAGACCATTCTCAGCTTAACCCTTATTTCTAGCGGATATCTACCCAATTCACCATAGACCATATAATTTGGTGTAGTTAATCTCACAATTAGAATTCTCTTACAAAATTTTAGATGTATTTTTTCCATGATTTGTATATTTTCAAAACCCCAAACTTCTGAACAATTAAGTATAATTGGTTCTACTAAAGAATCAAACAATTTCAGTTGTACATCTATTGGTATATTTTGGTTTCTGATTTTTTTGTAGATGGCAAAAAGTTACTTTTGAGCTTGCTCTACTAGTCTCTTTCTGGCATCCACAAACGAGCCATTGTATTTGAATGTACTTTAAACATATTTTATTGTCATACAAAACAAGACAAATGGATAAGACACAAGTTGTAAACTTATGAAGTCTTCTCCGGTTAAGCATAAATTATATATAATGATATATTTTTAAGAAGTGGCACATTACAGAGTGAAAGTAATCCTTTCATCTTATGGATGGTAGGATTTGAGGTGTAATATTTTGGGATAAATTTTTAAGGTAATACCAAGATATGTGTAAAATCCATTACATTCAATTTTTCACCGTTTAATGTAAAATCGAAATTTTGTTGACATTTTCTCTTACTGAAAATTAAGACTTTGGTTTTGTTAACATTGACAGTTAATTTCCATTGATCACAATATGACTGAAATATAGTTAGTGCTGACTGCATACCCTCCTTTGATTCTGAAAATATTACAGTGTCATCTGCATATAATAAGACAAAAAGTTCAATAAATATATGAAGATTAGCTTCAAGTTTTTCCTTTACAATATCTAGTGGACACCCAGCTAAATTTTTAAAATGGTCTTCTAAATCGTTTAAAAACAGAGAAAATAAAAAGAGAGACAAGTTTTCGCCTTGCCTAACACCAGTCATACAAGAAAAAAAGTTTGATTGCTTATCATTATAAAGAACACAAGATTTAATATTGTCATACATATTATAGATAATTTTAAAACATTTACCATTTATATCATGTTTAAGCAATTTTTTTCCAGAGGCCAGTTCGCCATGCAGTGTCGAATGCCTTACGGAAATCAACAAATGTACAATAAAGTGTTTTCCCCATTGACAAATAAATAGACACAAGAGAATGCATAATAAATATATTATCTGCAGTAGAGAACCCTTTTCTAAATCCAGACTGGTTTTTAGAAATAATTTCAAATCCATTTGACAAAAAGGTCAATCTATTATTAATTATAGATGTGAAAAGCTTCCCAAGGCAACTTATGAGAGTAATAGCCCTGTAATTATCAGGATCATCTACTTTACCTTTATTTTTATAGACAGGTCTTATAATACCAGTCAACCAGCTTTCAGGGATTATTCCAGTATCAAAAACAATATTAAAAAGTTTACAATATATTGATATCAATTTAGGTTGTGAGTACTTAAAGTATTCATTTACAAAATTATCAATACCAGCTGCTTTACCATTTTTTAGATTTTTTATTGCATCTATAATTTCACTCTCTGTGATTGATCCATTTAAAATCATATCAAATAGAACATGTACATGTGCATGATAAATTATATAAAAATCTGCTTTATTCGAAAAAAAAAATATCGGGTTTCACGTGCATGCTTTATTTAAATATATGAAATACAGTCGTCTTACAAAATTATGCAGCTTTTGAATTTTATCAAGCTGGGAAAATCATTTAAAATGTGTCGTGCGCACTTAATTTGATAAAAGTGGGTTAATCACTAGAATAACATGATTTATGTGAACTATTAATTTCCGTTCGCTCTTGACGTTCCCCCTTTTTTGTACGGATCCTCATGCTCATGAATAATTAATTTGGCCTCGAGTTGGACGTGCATTCATGTGGCAGATCAATTTCAGAGGGACGCTGAGGAAAGAAAATATCACATATTAAGAAAACAATTTTTGTTGTAGTTGTTCGAGGATTTTAATATATTTTTAATATTATTACAAGTTGATCGAATTCAATTTATGATTGGTGTCAGAAAATTTACTCGTTTACGGTGTTTGTAAACCTAGAGTAGTTGGAGTCGATCGTGCATAAGTGATTTATCATCACGAGAAAATTGGTGGACAATGGCGAATGAATTCGGTGTCCTACTGGGCTTTACAACTATGTTAAAACGATGAAGGATGTTATTATCACGGGCATTACGGTCATTAAACGTTCTTTATAACGAATACAAAACATGAAAGAAATATGCATATTTGAAATTATTCTCTGGACTGCATAAATATGAGTTCTTACATTTTCAAAGCTTAACAAAAGTGAGAAATTTACGTCAATGCATTCATATGTACTTTGGTTTTATATCAACTTATTTCATGAAAAAGAACCAAATTTTGTATTTTCATTTACAAACTAACCGTGTTCGCCTCGAGTGTGATATATCGTGGTTTCGAGCCACGGTCGAGCCAAAGCAAACACTATGAAATTAGCATGTGTTGTTTCCAGTGCCGGATTTAGATAAAGAGATGCCATAGGTTATTCCACNCCCCACCCAAGTCCCCACTTTCATGACTGGGGGAAGATGGCAGTGTGTTTAATCAATTTCAATAAAGGCGAAGATGGTGAGGGGTGATTACATTTCTGTAATATTCGGGAATGGAGTGCAACTGTGTAAGGAAAATTACTGAAAGGTTGATTAGAAAGTACAGTACGTTATGACAGCATATGTGTGAAAGTCCAATAACAATATTATACACCTTGACCGGAGGCCCCTCTAAAGCTTGAGGCCCTAGGCTTCAGCCTATAGAGTAGGTAAATCCGGCACTGGTTGTAGGAACGTCACATAACACCCGTTGTCGTTAAGAACGTTTAAAATATTGAAAAACTATATTCTTATTCAAATAAAGTTATGTAGCTCTTTTCACAAAAATTCGTAACTATAGTCCTAACTTTTTCACTTAAGATTATCTTACGACAATTCCTAGGTCCTTTTCACAAAGATTATCTTACGACAAATTTTAATCTTACGACTAAAATTACACTTGCGATGAAAATTCTTCCTTAGGTGTACTCGATACAACATTATGTGATAAAGTTTGTCAGTGATTTTTGACAGGTCAGTGGTTTTCTCCGAGTACTCCAGTTTTCTCCACCAATAAAACTGACCGATATATTGCTGAAAGGGGCGTTAAACACCATGAACCATCTTTCTTAGCAACCTAGTTTTATTTCCATAGCACAACAAAACATTATTTTGAAAATAAAATTATTATATACAATGTATTCAGTTTTCCGCCAGGGGAATGAATGAATACTGATTTTTCGGGGGGGGGGGGGG
>MJUT01063556.1:194379-213954 GCA_002080005.1 Gigantidas platifrons
AAAAAAAAAAAAAAAAAAAAAAAAAAAACTAACAAGAAATGTGTGCATCACAAAATACGCCCGTCTATATAAATAGGATTTTTCCCCTTCCACAGGGGAATCATGTGGCCAAGTTTGGTCAAGATCCAATATACAGAACTAAAGTTATTTTGCGGAAACGATCCTGTTGTCAGAAAATCTACAAAAAAGTTCCACAGTTGAAAATGTCCGACAACTATGTGCAGAGTTATTCGTCTTGAAATGCATTTTTTTTTGTTGACTTTCACTGCTTTTGGCTACTCAAATAATCAAAGGGAAGCAACTATATTACAAAATGTGAAGTAGCAAAAGCTAAATTTTGAGACTCATTGACATTTATGTTTTGTATAGCAACTTTGATAACATACATTAAAGGGGAGCCCCTGCCCAAATTATTTTGGAGACGGGGTCTGTAATGACGAGGGCTACATTTGTTATTTTTTATCAAGTTTTATTGACTGATGTTGTTATTATACCCAGGTGAGCTATACAGGACCCTGGGAGCCTCTAGTTATTATTTGGACATTTTTTTTGACACACTGTGTGTCAAAAAAAAAAACAAACAAGAAATGTGTGCATCACAAAATACGCCCGTCTATATAAATGTGGTTTTTCCCCTTCCACAGGGGAATCATGTGGCCAAGTTTGGTCAAGATCCAATATACAGAACTAAAGTTATTTTGCGGAAACGATCCTGTTGTCAGAAATTCTATTTATAGTAACGGTGACCTTGACCTTTGACTTAATGACCCCATAATAAAGAGGGTTCTTCCCCTTATACAGGGGAATCATGTCGTCAAGTTTGGTAAAGATCCAATATACAGAACTAAAGTTATCATGCGGAAACGACCCTGTTGTCAAAATTCTATTTATAGTAACGATGACCTTGACCTTTGACCTAATGACCCCAAAATAAATAGGGTTCTTCCCCTACCACAGGAGAATCATGTGGCTAAGTTTATTAAAGATCCAATTATACAGAACTAAAGTTATGTGAAAACGCCCCTGTTGTCAGAAATTATATTTATAGTAACGGTGACCTTGACCTAATGACCCCAAAATAAATAGGGTTCTTCCCCTTCTACAGGGGAATCATGTAATCAAGTTTGGTAAAGATCCAATATACAGAACTAAAGTTATCATGCGGAAACGACCGTTGTCAAAATTCTATTTATAGTAACGATGACCTTGACCTTTGACCTAATGACCCCAAAATAACTAGGGTTCTTTCCCTTCCACAGGAAAATCATATGGCCAAGTTTGGAAAAGATCCAATATACAGTACTAAAGTTATCGTGCGGAAACGACCCTGTTGTCAAAAATTATATTTATAGTAATGGTGACCTTGACCTATGACCTAATGACCCCACAATAAATAGGGTTCTTCCCCTTCCACATGGAAATCATGTGGCCAAGTTTGGTAATGATCCGATATACAGAACTAAAGTTATTGTGCGGAAACCTGTGTAGACGCCCGCCCACCATATCCAATCACATAATACGGCCCGTCTCGAGACGGGCGTAAAAAATGCCCAAATAATAAAAAGGAAATATATAATGACAAATATAGACACACAAGAGACAGATTATTCGGTCTAGTTAAAGAGAATATCGCTGAAATTTAAAGTTTAATACAGATATACCATTAAAAGTAATCATATTATCAGTTATACTCTACTCGAACTCCCTTTATCTGTGCTGGGCGTAGGACGACAGACGCAACCAATCAGCAAACTACTAAATGACTAGCTTATTACAAGTGCTTTAAATCCGTTCTCCGAACTCTTACCAAATTTGTATTATTCTCCAATCAAAAAGTTAGAAATTATTTTAATCTTTAAAATTGTTAGGCAAACGCGTCCATAGTTACAAAAGTAGGTCAAACGCGATCGTATGCGACTTCGTCGAAAAAAAACCCACTTTAAATAGATCAATAATGGTCCATAACAATAACTTCAACACAAAGATTAATAGAATCTAACACCGGTGACAGGTCAAGATCGAGAAATCTCAGACACCCAAGGGTAAGATATCAATCGTTCTCTGATCGGTGTTTGATTATTTTTCTTACACAGACATCTCTAAAAAAAAAAAAAATTTCCCTAGTGTGTATATTCGAAGACGACCGCATCACAATCATCAATGAAATAATACGCAATGTGAAAGAAACACCAAATCACGAACGCTTCAAATTGTAATAATATTTAAAATTCGACTTTCATATCACAATAAATATAACAATAGTAAAGACGTTTGTACTTAAACGAACAAATCAACACAAACATTGTTTTTAGAAATTATGTCATTTCACTGTGACGTCAATAACTCGGTCAGCTGATTATTTTTCAGTGAACAGAAAATCGTTGATTGTTGACAAAAATCATACGCAAACGTCAACAAATGGCACAACATTCTTGAGTTTTAAAAGATAGATAAGACTGGCTATACCGTTATATTTTGTAAGGCATATTTTATTTTAATCACATCTACAAACAATATTAACAAAAAATCACAAGCAGAGTTATAAATAACACTGGAAAATCTTAAAGCGACAATTATTTTTGGCGGGTAACAGGGCGTGTAGCTTTTCTTACATCGGGGGGTGTAAGACAGAAAAATCTTTTCCCGTGAAAATTGAGAACTACTTTATCCTCTGTGTAAGAAAAATAATTTCTACAGAAGATTACTCCATACAACCTTATGTGATAAATTCATATAGTGACTTGCGGCAGGTTGGTAATTTTCTTCGGGTATTGAGGATTCTTCACAATAAAACTGAGCGCCACTATATAATTGACATATTGTTTTATAGTGACGTTAAACCCCATAACCTTCTCCCAAAGTTTCAATGTGGTATAGGCAAGACATACGTGAGGTAAAAAAACAAAATGGAATTATTTGTGACGAATGAATACTGTGACGTAACATAAAATGTATTAACATATTAAAATCAGAATACGATATATTATCTAACACAAACAAGAGTTGATTTTGTAAAAACTGTACTTTGTCAAATTCCTACACCAACAAAACTACTGTTGATGAAATAAACTCGAGTCATGGTTCAACATACAGTGAAATTGACCTCTTGCAAGAAAAGAGTATAATTTTATGCCAAGCTAGCACAATACGTAATCACAAAGTTCCAGTTTGGTTACTGTGTGGTCAGGTCTCTTTCTTACGTGAAAATTACGTTGCCACAACGTATTTTAGATACGTTATATGCCAGTCGTTGTGACAACGTACTTTCCAACGTTTTTGTTATACGGATATGGGCCTCATGTTAACGTAAAACCTCAAACGTAATTATTACGTCCTGGCAACGTATTTCAGAATACGTTTTCTGTAAGTCGTTGTGATCAATAGTAATATAGTGTGAGGTTTTTGACCGATCGGATGGGGACCGATAGATAAAACCACGTGGTCAAGCCCTAACCCTAACCCCACACCGGGTATCCCGATCCGTCGTCCACGGAGGGGTCCGTTATCCATGGAGCAATCGGCAGTAAACAACTGTTGAGGTACATGTAGGTATGTTAAGTCTGATTTTGTGAATATTTGGAGGGTGGATCCTGTATTATCACGTTAGCTGTAGAAATGTACGATGTATAAGCTTCACGTGGGTGCAAGCTAACTTCAAATTGATAGACAATTAATATAAATATCAATCCTTGAACTTGAAAATTTACTGAAAAATAACGAGTTTTAGTTTTCAGGAGTTGATTTTACAAAAATGATAGTCATTTTTCCTATTTTTTCAATCAATTTCAACATCAATGTATCTCACATCATTCATGTTAAGGCCAGTACATTACTCTTTCTCATTTCTGTAAACTTGGCGATTTTTAAAGGATGGGTAGGAATAATAGGATCCGTAATACACGGAGTGTGTTCTTGCAAATGATCGGTAAACCACGGAGCACATAACTGAAATACAATTCTTTTTTTCATGTCACTCGAGTGTGATTGGGTAATATAGAGTTACACATGCAATTTCATCTGTCCGTCCGCTCATGCGTCGGTCAGTATGAACATCCATGCGTCTGTCCATGCATCCGTCACACATAGTATAATAAATCATAAATACTGTGAAAGCACTTTTATTCGTGGGCATCAATTTTCGTGGTTTAGTTAAAAATTACAAGTTCGTGGATTCGTAAATTCGTGGATTTTGTGTTTGTACCCAAAATAAAATTTGTGGAATTTATATTATCAACATAATATATAAGTTTCAGTGGGTAGCAAATCTTCGAGAAAGCTTCAATATATTACACAGATGAGCCGTATAATTATGTAATAGGAAGTAGAACGTGGATATTAAAATGTTCATTTTGACAGTTGTAAAAAATTCCGGTATTTGTAAATTTAGCAGAATTTATTTGATCAAATTTGAAAGTTTAAAAAAATCTACTAAAATTACTTTATTAGCATGTACACTAGCAATTTCCTTTAATATATATCAAATTCGTTTTTATGTCTTACATATATTTACTCACCATTTTATTTTCAATTTTTCTTTATCACAACTAAAGAAAGAACAATAAAGTGTTTTTTCTCACTCGTTGTCGTGTCACAAGATTAGTCCTGTCCCCAGGGCAAATGTACAGTTCACTTATGGATAATTGATAATTAATTGTTTAAAGAAAGGTGATAAAATATGTATATTATCTATACTCTCAAGTATAAGGCAAAATAATAAACAAAACGCAAATATCAATTTGCCGACAGCCCGCCGTACGTGATGGACGCCGGAATTATTATTAAAGCAAAAATGCTATGTTACATGTCACTTGTAATCAATTCATAATGTACACAACCAACATTTCAAACAAAATTATATATTGCATAATTAGAATTCCGTCACAGATGGGCAAGACCTTCCAGGAAAAACCAAAGTAATTTGAAAACCTGTATCCGATGACAATGCTCGAACCCATCTCTGGACAATCAGGTGTCGGACCTCACCTTAAAAAATTTGCAACAAAGATGCAAATGGTAAATAATGTAAGACTAACATACAGACATATTTTTTGTTGTTACACGTATGCACGACGGCGACAAAGTGAAAAGAACCAAACGAACACACCTAAATTCCCAACCGCAAGACAATGTTCTCATTGGTCAATTTCGACCATTACCGTGTGAATATTCATTAGTATCAAACCGACAATACAATATTTACCGCTATTCTTCGAACCGCGGTAAAATATTAGTATTATCTATACTCTCAAGTATAAGGCAAAATAATAAACAAAACGCAAATATCAATTTGCCGACAGCCCGCCGTACGTGATAGAAATACACAAAAAACGGGGGCCATAGAAAGAGAGGAAAAATTACAATTCCAATGCTTGTGATACTTTCAGGCGATTATGTATAGAATCAACAATGCACCGATCTTTGCTCGAATCGGATTTCCATCTATATACCGTATTTTTTCAGACACCTCTCGTTTGCATTAGCATTTGTTGCGGTTTTAAATAGCACCTCTCGACCTGAACGAGTGAAGACCGACGCTACAATCCGGAAAAACCAATTTAACCCTTTTAACCAAAGCCTCTCTCGCTGCTGTATAACTAAGTTTCTTGTCTTTGTTGACAAGTTTACATGTGTGACCAGATCTATAGATTGGACGAAATAAGACACTGTTTGAACCACTGCTAAAACCTGCTAGGTTAATACAGTTCAACAACATTGTAGTGTATTAAGTATTCAGTAATGATAAGTTCTGATTAGTGATGTGTCTATAAAGTACGATCTGTGGATGTAGAGTACTATCTGGAAAACCGGATGTATTAGAATTGTAATCAATGGATTAAATACAACATGTCTTCTCATTAGTTCTTGTTTAATCAGCCTTAGTAATTATTGCATATGACCATCGACACTTTATTTGGCGACGAGGATTGAGAAGAAATTTGCGACTTTAATATGTTAAGCTGATTTTTGAGAAAATGGCAGCTAAAATCGATTTAAATCCAGTTGGAAATTTCGATGTTAATGGGGATCGACTCGGACTATATTTGGACTCGATGGCTGAGAAGTTGTGAACTTTATGCAACAGGAAAAGGTGTATCTGACAAAAACAAAAGAAAGCAGTTTTATTGCACTGTGCAGGACTCGATGTACAAGACATCTTCTTTACGTTAACGGTAGAAGACGGTGACAATGATTTTGATAAAGCAGTCAACACATTGAAGAAACATTTTGATTCCAAGGTGAATTTTTCTGTAGAACGTTACAATTTAAGAAGTATCAAACAAACCGAAACAAACAATTGATCAATATATAACAAGGTTGAAACAACAGGTTGTTTTGTGTGATTTCGCCGACCCTGACGCACAAATTAGGGACCAGGTAACAGAAAAGTGCCGTTCCCATAGATTACGTACCCGACTTCTTGAAAAGGGTCCTGGTTTAACTTTAGAAGATTTTAGAACAATTGCAAGAACATTAGAAATGGCTGAAAAACATTCTCGCGAAATGGAAGGTGCATACGGTCATAGTAACAATGCCACAAGTAGTCAATCAAGTATCAATAGGGTAAATTTTCATAGAAAACAAAATTCACAAAATGGACAGAACAAAATGAAAACAAAACCAGGATTAAAATGTTTTCGTTGTGGGAGAGAGGGACATTTCGGCAAAGATCCATCATGCCCGGCACGAGGTAAATCGTGCAATAAATGCGAGAAAACTGGTCATTTTGGAATCGTGTGTAAAACGAAGCAAGTTGGTCAACAAGGTCAAAGAAGATATGATAAATATGTTAATAAAAGTACAAAAGGTAGTGTCAAATATGTTGAATCAGATGATGAGGATGAGTATGCATTCATTGTGAAAAATCAAAGTGATAAAAATGATGAAATTGAAATTAATGCTGGTGGTATAAATATGAAATGTATAATCGATAGCGGTGCATCAGTCAATATAATTTCAAGTGAATTATGGGAAAAATTGAAAATTCAGAAAATTAAGTGCAAATCTGAAAAATCAAATAAGAAATTATATTCTTATGGGAGTGACACACCCCTAGAGTTGTTAGGAAAATTTACATGTGAAATATATCTAAATGTGAAAAGTCAATCTGAAAGTGTACAAGCCGAATTTTATGTTGTAAAAGGAAGTAGTGTATCATTGTTAGGTAAAACAGCAGCTATACAGTTAGGTGCTTTGAAATTGGGAATATATTCAATAAATGAGGATATTCGAGGAAAATATAGTGATTGTTTCAAAGGAGTAGGCAAATTGACAAATTTCAAATTGAAGTTGCACATCAATACAAAAGTCGAGCCAGTTGCGCAAAGAATGTACAGGATTCCATTCACACTGGGAGAAAAGGTGGAGAAAAAACTTGATGAACTAGACTCACAAGATATAATTGAGAGAGTGAATGACCAAACACCGTGGGTCAGTCCAGTTATCGTAGTGCCAAAACCTAATGGCGATATAAGGTTATGTGTGGACATGAGGCAAGCGAACAAGGCGATAATCCGTGAACGCCACACGATACCAACTGTGGACGAAATATTGTACAAAATGAATGGCGGAGAATGGTTTAGCAAGATGGACCTGCGATACGGATTTCATCAGTTAGAGCTTGAAGAAAGTTCGCGTGAGATAACAACTTTTGTCACACACAGGGGACTGTACAGATATAAGCGGTTAATGTTTGGGATAAGTTCCGCACCCGAGAAGTATCAACAAGTAATATCTCAAGTATTTCATGACATCGAAGGTGTCCAGAACATATCAGATGACATTGTTGTTTTTGGTCACACAAGAGAAGAACATGACCAAAGACTTAGAGTAGTGTTAGACAGAATAGGACAGAAAAAGTTGACTTTAAACAGTGACAAGTGCGAATTCGGAATGGACAAAATAACTTTTATGGGTCACATTTGATCCAAGAACGGGATAGGACCTACAAAAGAAAGAGTAAAGGGCATGTTAAATGCTACAGAGCCAACAAATGGATCAGAAGTGAAGAGTTTTTTTAGGTTTGGTGAACTTTAGCGCAAGGTATATACCTGATCTTGCAACTATATCAGAACCACTTAGAAAATTGACAAGGAAAAGTGAGCCCTTCCGATGGGGTAAGGAACAGCAAGAAAGTTTCCAAAAACTGAAACACTCACTTAGTGAAGGGGAGACTCTCGGACATTATAAACTAGACGCACATAAGACTCAGTTAATAACAGACGCAAGTAATGTAGGAGTCGGTGCCGTTTTAGTTCAAGAGAACAAAGGACATACCAGTTATTAGCTATGCTAGTAGGGCACTCTCTGAAACTGAAAAGAAGTATTCGACAACTGAAAAAGAAGCGTTAGCCGTGGTGTGGGCATTTGAAAAGTATCATCTTTACTTGTATGGAATAGATTTTGAACGTGTTACTGACCACAAACCTTTAGAAAGTTTGTACAATATGAAAACTACTCAAAATGCCAGAATTCAACGCTGGATGCTGAAACTCATGCCATACAGTTATCAAATTAAATACTTACCTGGAAAACAAGACATTGCGGATGCTCTGTCACGTCTTGTAGCAACAAATGAAACTGAATTCAAAGAAAGGAATGTAGCTGAAGAGTTTGTAAGATTGTGTGCACAGGAAAGAACACCGAAAGCGCTAACGACACGTGAGATAGAAAACGAATCAAAAGTTGACACAGTACTATCAGAAGTAAGGAATTGTTTAAGTCAGGCTAAATGGAATAAATCTGTAATGAGCATGTATTATCCAATAAAGAATGAACTGTGTACAATAGGATTTTTAGTATTGCGTGGAACCAGAATAATCATACCGAAGACATTACAAGCCAAATGTTTGCAGTTGGCACATGAAGGACATTTGGGCATAGTAGATACTAAACAGATGCATAGAAGTAAGGTTTGGGTGGCCTAACATGGACAAAGATGTGGAAAATTATGTAAAATCATGTCATGCTTGTCAAATTACAGGACAATTTTCACACCCAGAACCGCTTGAACCAACGAAGTTACCTACTGAGCCGTGGCAATATTTGGCTATTGATTTGCTGGGACCGCTACCATCCGGACACTTTGTGTTCGTTGTAATATACTATTTTAGTCGCTATTACGAAATTGATATCACAAAACACACGTCAAGCGAGATTGATTCGTTAGAAAACATGTTTTTTGTGACATGGTTTGCCATTTTCTATTCGTTCTGATAATGGACCACAAATCAGGTCGGGAACATTTCAACAGTACTTAAAGGATATTGATGTGAAACATGTAAGAAACACACCACTGTACCCTGCCGCAAATGGTGAAGTTGAACGCCAAAACAGATCGCTCATGAAGAGAATCAGAATCGCACAAGCGGAGTCGCTTGACTGGAAACAGGAAATTCGAAAGTATTTAATGGGATATAGAACAAAACCGCATAGTTTTACTGGAGTTTCACCGTCTGAACTCTTATTCAAACGTAAACTTAGGACAAAGTTGCCAGAAATAAATTTGGAAGAAGACAAAATAACACTTGACGAAGAGATAAGAGACCGAGATATGTTTGCGAAATATAAGAACAAAATGTACATTGACGAGAAAAGAAACGCACATGAAAGTGACTTGAAAACTGGTGACAATGTTTTAGTCAAACAACAATATATGAACAAAATGACAACTCCATTTATTTCATCACCTTACAAACTAGTCGAGAAAAATGGTAATGAATGTGTGGTACAATCACCCGAAGGTGTACAATACCGTCGAAACACCACTCATGTGAAGAAATACAATGATCGAACTGTGAAAATGGGAAATGACAATGACTGTGTTATGTTAGATGATCCGATCGAAACACCGAAACCGATATTAGAAGACACTAGAGACGTAACAAGACGACCAGTGAGAGAGAGAGCAAAATGCCATCAAAATTTAATGACTATATTGTGTAAAAACTTAGTTAGTTTAATTTTTAGATTAGCAGGATTTGATATAGACAGTCAAATAATTCCTTAGTTTATGATTGTTAGTTTTAACAAGACAATTAGTATTTTCATTTATCTAGTCAAAATTAAAGTTTTCTTAATACTCAGTCAGTTTAATTTCTAAACAGTATAATTTTTAGTTTAGTAATTTTTATTCTGAAGAAAGAGGGGAGTGTAGTGTATTAAGTATTCAGTAATGATAAGTTCTGATTAGTGATGTGTCTGTAAAGTACGATCTGTGGATGTAGAGTATTATCTGGAAAACCGGATGTATTAGAATTGTAAACAATGGATTAAATACAACATGTCTTCTCATTCGTTCTTGTTTAATCAGCCTTAGTAGTTATTGCATATGGCCATCGACACTTTGAACATTGTGCATAGACAAGCTAGGGTAGAACCTATATGAGAATTTCATTACTTTGTCTAT
Organism: Gigantidas platifrons; assembly: GCA_002080005.1. Lineage (NCBI taxonomy): Eukaryota > Metazoa > Mollusca > Bivalvia > Mytilida > Modiolidae > Gigantidas > Gigantidas platifrons. The sequence goes on from MJUT01063556.1 coordinate 204,785, forward strand.
ATTGGTCAGTCTTACTCTTTTCTATATTCAGAATTAAACAATTGTCACTAATTTTGATATCCTTAAAACGCAAAGACATAATCTCGTCATATCTGAGAAAACCTGAAAAACTTAATAACATCATTGTCAAATCTCTTATAATCAATTAGTCAGTTGAATCCTTAAAAATTGTGCATAATTCAATTAAAGTTTTTGTCGAAATGGGGTCTTTTTTCTCGGTCTTCTTCGAAGCGGTACGTTTTAATGCTTCAAGTACGGACATAACCAAACTATTTGTGGTAGGATCTTGTAGCCCATTCACCTCGTGTGCACATTAGATGCCATAAAAAGCGTTATTTACTGGATGAAAAGAAGAACCACTGCTCACTAAATGTGACAAGTATAACGCAACATGTACCGGTTCTTCGGGTAAAGATTTGTATCCGTGTTGTGAAATAAAACCTTCCCATCACTTGAATGCATAACATAACTTTTTACCATATTATCACTTTTCCTATTCACAAGGAGTTCACACATTTTTGGAAATAAATTGTACAAGTGACTTCCTGGTTTCACACCGCTATCCTGAATGGCGTTGTCAACAAACTGGTTTAGCTTAATGCCTGTTAAAATAAATAAAAACACTGGTAAATGTACTAACCTAATTAAAATTGTATTCTTAAATCTATTAAACGAAAATTCAGTTGCTGTGAACCGAAAATACCATTTTGGCCTCTGCCTCTTATAACTAAGCTATCGCCTTGAAAGCATTTGTGTGCGATTATGAATTTTCTGAAATGACCATCTTCATTAACTACCATCGACCAAAATGGGGCCGATGTCCACTCGGGAACAATCAATGTACCTTTACACTTTTCATGCTCCAATTTGTATACCCCCTGTGGAATTAAACATGGTGGGGGCACTAACCATGCAATTATTAGTGCATTGCCATGCAACCTAAATGCGTCGATACCTGCTGTACCGGGACACCAGAACTTGGAAAAAATTGTTTGCATTTCGCGTTATGATCATGAGCAAACCTATCTGAAGAATGCGGACTCCATAAATTATCAAAGTATTTAAAAATAAAGTCTTCGATTTCCCAATCATCGCAATCCGATTTTCTACTAAGACTGTCTGCCTTTTCGTTTGATTCTCTTGGTATCCAAACTGCGATCATTTTTTACTGAATTTTGTAAACATAGTTTATGTACTGCCATTACTTTTTCATTTAGTATTCTCTTCCTACTACCTACTCTCAATATGTGTGGCACATTTTTGTTGTCGGTATACACTGACAACCTTACCATTCAAGTAGCCAATAACACTTCTCAATGTCCTATTAACTGCCTCGAGCTCTCTCCAAGTAGAACTTTGGTTTTTTTTTATCATATGACCAACTGTCATACGTTGCAACTGGTTCGTCCTCTGAACCTGTGGTCAAATGACCACCGAAGCCAGTCTCTGATGCATCACAAAATATGTGAAAATCATACGTCAAATGACATAACTGAGATCCTATCTCATTCAACATATCTATGTTATTCACCCAAAATTTGCATTCTCTGAATGCGTCATGGCTTACCATTATTTTGGAGTTCCAGTTTAATCTGCCTAATACACATTCATATAAATATCTGGTTCTCAATCGGGCCTGATCCCCGAATACTGCCTGTGTGGATATCACCTGTCCTACGATTCCTGCTATAAATCTAACTCGAAACAACACTGTCTCAGTCTGATATCTTTGTATCAGATCAGATAAAGAAGCCTTTTGCTTATTAACTCTCTTGTCTGTAATTCGCAGACTACCTTCTGCCATGTCCCAACAAAAACCTAACCACTTTAATTTATGAGTTGGGATTCAGTTACACTTTTCGTGAGCGATAGAAAAAAAAAAATTCAAGGTCGTTCTGAATAAATTTACTTGAAATTAATGCGTCTTCATAACTTGCGCCTCCCCCTAAGCCGTCATCTAAGTACATGATGATCTTTAACCCTTGACCTCTCCAGTATTTAATAATCTCTCTCATAACTTTACTGAAAATATGCCCGCTTGTTGCTAAACCAAAAGGCAAGACATTATAAATATAACACTGATTTTCCCATTGAAAACCCAAATATGTTTTGTCTGCATGAACAATTTTCGAGTGGTGATGGGCACTTTTTAAATCGTGAGAGAAAATAAAATCCCCTCTATTGAATAACTGTCTTGCTGTTGTCGCATCCTCATATTTGAATTTATACAAATGTGGATTAATGTGTCTAGCGTCTAACACCAATCTTAGTTTTTCTCCGCTATTATTTGCCACTGTTAAAGGGTTTACGACAAATGTTTTTGTGTCACCCGACTATCGTTTACAAAAGCTGTATTGTCACGTGCTGATTTATTGTTTTCAAGAACTATTTCATCTGGTATGTGTAAAAATAATATTTTGTATCCATTTTCTATAAAATCAACAATATAAGAGTTTGCACCAATTTCTTTCCATCTATTTACCTTCCCAGACAAATTTCCCACGCCTGTACTATTTTTATACGCTTGAGTAAGTTTACTATCGATCATAGTATGTGTATTGCTGTTCTACACCTGTGATATAGACTTAGGTGTGCTCGATTCTACTACTAAAGGTAAAACTACTTATCTTATTTCTATGTTCCACTGTCTGCTTCGGACACTCTCTCCTCTTCTCATTACAATTGCACTGCTCCTCGTTCCCCCTTTTCTTGAATTTGAATGTATCCATCATATTCTCATCATCTGGGATTGCGACAAAGCTTCTGCTTTTCTTGAATATTACTCTGAACACCATATAGTCTGGCGTCAGGAAGTGAAGTTAAGCTGCTCAACAACTGGTTTTGGGTATTCTGCACGGCACTGTGTACTTATTTCTCGATAGTATCTCGAAGCTCGACGTCCATTTTTTGTTGTTACACGTATGCACGACGGCTAGAAAGTGAAGAGAACCAAACGAACACACCTAAATTCCCAACCACAAAACAATGTTCTCATTGGTCAATTTCGACCATTACCGTATGAATATTCATTAGTATCAAAACGACAATACAATATTTTCCCGCTATACTTCGAACCGCGGGAAAATATTATTATCGTTTATCTGGCATTGGCTGCAACATGTATTAAAAATCTTTAATTATTATCACAATATATCTAATGGTAACTTTTATCATTATGGCAATGCACTTTTAATTATGACAGTATAATTTGGGCCATTTGTAAGAGGTATGTACATGTACAATGCATAATAAACGAAAAGAAATGCAAGGTTTAATACCTTCAATTTTCTTCTATCATGGAAATATGTTTATGGCATACATAAGTTTCGTTTTAGGTTTTATGGTGTTTAACGCCACTTTCAACAATATTTCAGCTATATCGTTGCGATCAGTTTTAATTGGTGGCGGAAACCACCGACCCGCCACAATTCACTGACAAACTTTATCACATAATGTTGTACACCTCGCCCTGATCGAGATTCGATTTCACAACATCAGTGGTGATAGATACTGATTGCACAGGTATGAGGAGTACGTCTCAAAATGTGAAGAGATCAGAAGTATGGTGGCTGAAACAATAAACAGAAATCAGAGAAGTTCCTAAGAAAAGAGGGTTGATTTGGTTTATGGTTAAATAACGCCACTTTCAACAATATTTCAGTTATATCGTGGTGGTCAGTTTTATTGGTGGTAGAAACCGGAGAAAACCACCGACTTGCCGCAAGTCACTAACAAACTATTACACATAATGTTGTGGAACGGGATTTGAACTCACAACTTTAGTGGTGATGGGCAATGATTGCACATTTAGTTGTAAATCCAACTAATATATGATCATGGCTACGACCGCACCGTCATGACAAAAACGCATTTTGAAGACAACTATTATATACATTTTTTTTACTTAAAAACTATGGGGCAAAACTCTGATAACACGATATGACGCCTCTCGTGAGCTCATGACGTCACTTCCGCTCAACTGTCAATTGTCGTTTGGAAAATGTCAGCGTACAGCGAGGAAAGAATTGTTGGTGTTTCGTCAGCAGAAACTGACTCTTTCGTAGAATATATGAAAAATCCAATCACAAAAAAGGAAGGCGAATTCAGATATCAATATTTTCAAGGAGTGCAAACAACGACGCAAGACTACGGGAAGCAATTGAGAAACATAATTTAGATCTATACCTTGCTCGTTTTTGGCTCTCTCTACGATCCAAAAAGAAAGAAGAATATTAACTATGAATATACAAATGTATATGGAATATGTGATAAGTTTTCAAAATCAGAATTGTTATCCCTCGACTGATATCGGTCTCTTGGGATGATAACAGTCCTGAGATGGGAAATGACATGCATTAATCAATAAGTAGCATTCATATATTACATGAAAGATGCACCCTTTGACTTTCATTATCCCTCCTTGCAAGACTCAAAAGACACTAGTCGTTTTCCCTCGTACGTTATCTGACTGGAACCAGCCTTCATATCCCAGTTTTTAGTGGCTTGGCTGAAACAAAAAGGGTGTGTCTGCGATGGATATTTACGCGGGTGTTACGTAGTAAAATTACGCCATCTTTAAATGCCAAGAGAAATCGGCAACATAAGTTTTTAAGAATTTAATTTGCTAAACTAAATGTAACACTTTCTAAATAATAGAAGAAATATAAATTATTAAAAGGATATTTAAGTATATGACTGGAAGTAAGTGACACAAATATAATAAACATATTGTTTGAAATTGAGTGTTTTGTATTCTTCATAAGCATGCATCGGGCCATTTTGCTTACGAAATTATACAAAAGTAAAAGGGAAACACCGGCTTTTCCCAGCCCTGATCATGCATTTTAATAATTGTTGTTATGTTATTGACCAATTGATATTTCCGTTATATAAGTCACTACCCTTCAGAATCTCGCTACAAGCCACGAGGTTGGTTTAAGGTATTTAACGTTACTTTCAGTGAGATGTGTAGTTATCTTTCCGTATTAAATACATAGTCGTTATTGTTTTTTTCAGACAGATTTATTACTTCTTTTAGATGTTTTAACGGCAGATGAAATTAACAATATAAGCAATGATATTCAACACGACTGTCCCCGAAGTTCATCCCTTTTAAAGCAATGATCTTCAACACAACTGTCCCCGCAGTTCATCCCTTTTAAAAATTCATACACTTGATTGGTTTTATGGTACTTACCGCCACTTACAACAATATTGCAGTTATATCATGGCGGACAAACACTTGAAAGACCGTAAGCTGAATTTCTACAACAGGCTGNAAATCAAGTTAATGGCAGTGGAGCAGCCGCAGAGATTTTTTGCGCTCGCTTACAGAGTTTCTGACGCCTGCATTTATCAATAATAAGACATAACCTTTCCCTTTGGCCACTATTATAACAAGTTTTTATTGCTTACCAGTATTTTAGAATGTAATTCCCACAAAATAAAAATTTGTTTACCAACTACATTTTGAATTTCGTCATTTGAGGTCATTTTCCGGTCAAAGCTTCATTTTGGTATTTTTTGGATGCCATATTTGGCGATTGAGGCGTGAATGTTTACATCAGCTGTAGTAAATATACTAAATATCGTAGTAGAAATACCATATTTAGAAAAGCTCCGCCATCCGTAGTTTCCGGTTATGGCGAACGATAGATAAATTTGAACAAGTTTGTTGTTACTTTTGAAAAGCATACATTTTTCAGCCAAACCGATTTAACAAGGACTGGGATCATCAATAATAGTTATAATGAAATGTTTGAAGCGTAAATAGTGAATTTTTATGTTCAACTGCAATTTTTTTTCTCCATTGTGACGAATGGGACCCCTTTGTAGCTCCGCCGAGACACAAGTTTGTCACAGGAGCTACATTATTGCAGCTAGGGCCCTCTAGAATTGGAAAGAAAATTACAATTAGTAACATATTTATTTACACACATGATACGCATTTGAAAGAGTTATTATATACATGTTTTTAAATTATAATTTTTTTACCGTCAAAACAAAACCACAGAGACATAGAGGTATTAAAGGGTATTGTCTGATGTCTAGAAGTAGAAAGGAAAAATGAAATACCGGTACATGTAGTAACAAATTTATTTATACATGATAGGCATTTTAAAGGGATAGTAAAGCTCGTTTTAACATATATTTTTGTCAACTCGTGACGAAGGTTGTTTCTTTTCAATTTAATTGTAAAATACTTTGCACGCCCATATAATCCCTAATATCATTAACATATAACTTTGCAAAGTTTCATTGATAAAAACCGGGTTATTGTTTCATAAATATCATTTATTGAACAAATTGCAAGTTTTCATGAGATACAAAAAAAATACCAAAATGAGCTTTAATATCCCTTTAAATATATAACTTTTATTATTTTACTTTAAACTGTTAAATATAAATTAACAAATACTACAATATATATAATTGTTGATAAATGTACATTTGGTTTGGATCATGATGTTTAACGCTACTTACTATTTCAGTAATATCGTGGCAGTCAGTTTTATTGGTGAAGTAAAGTGAAGACACACGTGGAGGTTTCGAACCAAGAATTAAATGTTTTTTTCCAAGGAGATATTTGAAGAACAGCAACGATTGGATAACGATGAGGACAGATATAAGCAAACAAGTAGACCTACTGCCACCAGTCGCCAGGAATTTGTATGAAAGTGGTCAGTTTGAAAAGGTCAAACGCATGATGTCTGACCAGATAAAAAAAAATCAGGAAATGAGAGGCATGTCCTAAATTGTGAGGAGATCAGAAGTATGGTGGCTAAAATAAAACACAGAAAGCAGAGATGTTCCTAAGGAAAGAGGTTTGGTTGATGGTGCTTAACGACGCTTTCAACAATATTTCAGTCATTTCGTGGCGGTTAATTTTAGTTGCGGAGGAAACCGGAGTACCCAGAGAAAACCACCGACCTGTCGTAAGTCACTGACAAACTTTTTAACATAAAGTTGTATCGAGTACACCCGACATGAGCAGGTTTTGAACTCACAGATTTTGTGGTCATAGACACTGATTGCATATGTAGTTGTAAATCCAACTAAGATAGGATCACGACCATACCGTCAGTACAAAACCGCCGAGACATGAAGTGAATTAATACATAAAGGATGTCTGGACTTGTATTGTTATTTCAACATGCCGACTTTAAATAAAACTTATCTTATTTAGAAAGATATCTATTATATATATCTTTCCTTTATTATATTTTTTTTTACTTTAAAGTGTAAAATACAAATTAATAAATTGATTATGCATTTTAATTGATGTTTATGTGTAGTTGACCAATTATTATTTCCTTTACACAAGTCATCACAATATATACCCATCACAATCTCTCGCTACAAACCACGAGGCCGTTGATTAAGAAGACCTGTGTAGCGAGATGTGTATTAATTTTTGCGTATTAAATATATAGTATTGTTTGTTTTGTTTTTTTGGATAGAAATATTTCTTTTAGATGTTTTAATTTAATGATCATTCACTCAATGTCATTTAATATCGTTGCTTAATATACTTCTAAAAGTAATTTGTCCATGCACATAGCGCACACAGTTCCGGGAAGTTACCCAATCTATATTTAGAGCCTAGTCCTGTATTTGGAAGAAGAAGAATATTGCTTCTCACAAAATGAGACCCAGGGAGGCCATTGGGCTAAGGATTCAGTGACTATACATCCAGCAATTATAAGATACAAATGTCAAAAATGTACAGATTCTGATCTACCGGTAATCGTAGATGAAATTATAGACATAAGTAATGATCTTCAACACGACTGTCAGGCAGTTCATCACTTCTTGTGTGATTGTTGTTTAACGGCACTTTCAACAATATTTCAGTTATATCGTGGCGGCCATTTTTTGGTGGAGCCGTCTGTCGCAAGACACTGACAAACTTTATCACATGATGTTGTACACCTCGCCATGATCAAGATTCGAACTCACAACATCAGTGGTGACATGCAGACTGCATAGATAGTTGAAACCTCACTACCATACGATCACGTCGGCGGCCCTCAGACTTTTCAGTACATAAATACATGTTTGGATTGGTGAAATTTCATAGGTAGTTGTAAATCCAACTACCATACGATCACGTCCATGACGACCCCGCAGACATTTTGGCACATAAATACATGTTTAGATAGGCATTATTTTGATGATTCTGTATCACAGCATAATGTAGACCTTTATACATTACAGAAATAAGTATATTTATTCCAGAATAATTTTTTGAATGAAAAGGTTATTTTGTTACCTGATTTGCTTGACAAATACCAGAGAAAAAGTTAGAAATTAAGATTAAAAAATCATAAGTTTAATATTTCAGATATAGATATTAAAAACTTAGAGCATGGCTCTAAATGGCTCAGACTGCGTTTGTTGAAGATCAGGTTTGATAAATGTTTACAAGTATATGTACCTAAGAAAACGAAAAATGGGAGTATGCTTTTATAGAAATGGTATGGATTTGCTAAATTGTATTCATCAATGTATATCAAAATATAGTAAATCAGAAAAAGGAAGAGATTGCAAATTATTCAAATAAAAATGCTTTTAATTTCAAAATAAAAATCACAAGAGATCGCAGTCTTTCATCTGATATAGTTCAACCTCTTGTGAACCCAAAGAACAAAATTGACCCATCCACACTTTATCAAGGGCACATGTTTTCTAATTTGCTTATTTCAAATTTAGATGTTACCCACGATAGGGAAGTAATGTCATCCAATGTGACATTACGCACGATATTGCGTCAATGGTGAACACGACAACTCTCCGACGTTTTAGTCGAGGAAAATATTGCAGGTTTGATAGAAAGCGATGAAAGTGATGATGAATTCGACGATGTTTTATACTCGTTGATTGATAGTGAAGAGGAAGACTAGTGAGAACTGTTTCGCCAATTTTCAATACTGTTTGGCCGTTTGCAATACTCATTGTTCATGTCATTTGTTGAAGAATGAAACTGAAATATGGAAATATTGAGTATATCATGTATATTTGTCCCAGTTTTCAAGTAGAGGAAGGGGGAATTGGCTAAAATGGGCATACTAATATGCATATATGAGGGTTAATGGTTTTAAAAATAAATGCTAATACATTCAGCATTCAGATAAAACTATATTGATTGGACAAAAATTCCCATAAAGCAG
>MJUT01063556.1:232944-243430 GCA_002080005.1 Gigantidas platifrons
AAGCTGTGTATTTTTAATAATGGCTTCCAACATTTGAAAAGAGTTATACCGGACTGAAAAACGTGAGTTACTGCTTTTCGTCTGCACTATGTGAACTGTTCTGGTGATAGTTGAGTCGAAGGCGTTCATAGGTATTTACGACAGTCAGGATTTATGCGGATATTGTCCGCAATTGTGCTCTTTACTCTCTGAGTAAAGATCGTTGACTGCGTCCGAGCAAAACGTTGGTGACCTATTTTGGAGCAAAGTTTCAAGTTTGCAGGGGTGCACTGACTTCTAGAGTGAAGCAGTTGTGAAAAATTATGTCTCGTCGGAAAGATAAATCAATATGCTAGCGAATGACAACAAAGATTGTTTGAATGTGTGATTTTTTAATATTTTTTTTCAAGCCTGAAACAGAACTGGTAGTGGCTTGGTTACGTTGGTCGTTACATCCCTTGTTAGTATATAGGGTATATAGGCCGCGTGACCTCTATGAAAGCGATTCAAGTCCCTGTGCTATATATCAACCAAAACCATATTTTTTTCAAAAAATTATTGTGAAGTAATTTTTTGATAGATTTTTACAATTTTTACACCAAAACATTCGGAATTGTCTGTATTTTGATTGTTTTTTTATGTTGCTATGACCGAGTGATTTTTATTTGTACATAATTTAAACACAACAAATAAAATAAAATTTGACTTTGATTTTCCTATGTATTTCAGCTAAAAATAAATCCTAAAAATTGAGTCATGGAAAAATTATGAGGATTGGGGATAATTGATTTTTCATTATTTTTATTTTGAAGAACACCACTTGCCTCCACAGTGGAGTGAGTGCATGCATAGGAATGGTCACCAACTTGCTCATTTTGATGTTTTTTATCCCCAAAATTAACCATAGATCTGCATACTATGCATGTGAACCTTCCGGCGGGAGCATTATTCTCCCGATTTTGAGGGTCCCTTCCGTCTCTCCCGTCAACTTTCAAAATCTTCCACCCGTGAAAAAAATCAAGTACAAAAAAATCTTGCCCTACATTATGAGATCAATATTTCTGCAAATTCCCCATTTGGAACTCCCGCGCTGACGAAAAACATCGAGAGATACGAATGATATCCGGTTATTGATCTGTTTGACACCTTTACAGGTAAACTGTGTCATGATGGTGATTAATTAACTGATTAAGGTGTTGATGATGATACAATTATCCATTGATTGACAGTTAATTGGGTATAATGAAGTGTGTTTGTGGCACACACTTAGATGATTAGAAGTGTGATAGCGGCAATTAAAAATAGTTATAAAGTAACAAAATAAACTGTTATGCAGACACTAGTCGATCAACCTTTGATGCCGAGAAAACTTCTTATTTCGACCAAACATGCAATGAATTCATCTCGGATTGAGTTGTTATGGCTTGTTTGGGACCAAAGCCGATCAAAGTATTTGTGACTTTCACTTGCTGTGATTATATCTGTGACTTTTTAAGGGTAAATTCTGTGACTACATGTGATGAATAGTGACTTTTTAATTTTAGTGATCTATGACTTTATTGTTCAGAACATTCTGCCTTCATTGTTATTGCTTTGTTATAACCTTATGATTATGAATGATTATGAATAAATTATAAATAAAGTTGTTATCCTTCATTCATCATATAAAACACTACTTAAGACAGAAATGTAAACAATACATATTGAAGTGGAATTCAGTTGGTTCAATACTGAAACAAACAAAAGGAAAACATCAATAAACAATAAAAACACGCATCAAATACGTCGATAAAAAATCTCCAGTTATAAGACCAAATCTCCAGCCAAAAATTTGCAAATCTCCAGTTGTAGCATAGCAACTCTATCACATGTATGGCATAGCTATGATCACCCATGGAGGAGTTGGAGTGATCAATAACAGGAATTTTAGTTACAGATATATTTTTTACATATGAATGATCATGAGTACAGTTTTCCTCAACACTTTATATACTTGTAGTTGTAGAATATGAATGATCCAATACGTCATGGTCATGCCAATCGACATTTAAGTTGGGCTTATCAAATTTAACCACATCTGCGTATGAAAGACCATTTGTTGTAAATTGGGGGGTCAACGGAACTTTTGAAAGTGTTTTTCTTTGAGACATTTTGGGCAATTGTGTATTTTATCAATACCTGATGCGATTGAGCGAATATAAATATATCAGCTTCTGTTTGCTTCGGGAATAATCCAGAGCAGACGATCGGGTTGCGCAATCGTGTTATTTTTTGCGACTCGTTACTTTCCGTGTAGAATTCGATAATTATCGGTTTAAATTTACAGACAAAATTCTATAAATATTCATTTCAAACAAATAATTTGTATGTTTTCGTCAAAGAAGAAGAACGTTGAATTAAATTTAATGTTTATTTCACAAGCAAACAATATACAGCGAAATACCTGACTGACAATTGCCTGTCTCTATCTAGGTACGAGCCAGGGGACAGAACTCGTCAGTCTAAATACCGGTCTCGTGAAAAACGAGACCGGTATTTCGCTCTTCGATACCATTCGTACACCGTATCTTTCATAAGTTCTCGATGCGTCTCGAAAAGTGGTACAATACAATACCCGGATGTGTTGAAGGTTTTTCATAGCCATAGTGTATATGGATCACCCGGATGTTTTGAAACTTTTCATTGGCATAGTGTAATGTTATTCCTTTATTGATTTAATTTTACCATGCTTATATACCATAAATAGCTCGCTTTGCGAGCTTACTAATAAATTTCAAATAGTCATTTCTAAAAACCCAATATTGGTTATTTGGATTTTTTTGCACCGTAGTGTAGAATTAATATTCTTATTTAACGAAAACTGTACATGCATTTATATTTTTTCTAAAGTCAATACACTATGCATAAATTTGTTCAGAATAATGAATTATAAAAGGAATTAATAAATGTGTTTACATCTACAAGCAAGGGAGATAATCAACAACGGCGCAATCATTTCAATGTCGATCGAGTACATGTTAAACTACCCTATGATGGCCTATCTAATATATACACTGGTTTTGACTAAAATTTTAGTTATTGATGCATTAACATAATTTTATGTTAAAAAGGGTTGAATAAACATGTTGGACTGTTGATAAATTTTCAGTATGTTCCATATGCTTTTAGGCTAGTCTATAAATCCTTGAAAGTTATATATCCTCATATGACCATAAGCCGGTCAGTCATTGGATAATGTTTGATTATTTTTTTCATGTTTGAAAAGTAAACGTATTTTTCTTTTTAATTATGTTCCTCATCTATTCTTGCTCACATGTGTAAAGTTCCATGGAAAAAAGATCGATAATAATAACTCACTGACACATAGTTGTTTACTACCATAAATCCAAATGGCGTCCTATTACGTCACATAAAGCCGGTCAAAGGTCAATATAACACATGATTTTGTGATAGGCCAACGAAACTTAAAAAGTAAACCAGATTTAGAAAGTACAGTATTTTAGCTTTTTCAGTGTAATTGTTTTGTCTGAAAAATGTCGAAAAAAGATGTTTTCTTTTAAATAGTTTGAAATTGAAGTATTAAAAATAAATTATTTGATGCAAATATTAAACTTGCCTACCCATAAATGGCATATATAATAATGTACATTTGTATTTAATCCAATGAATTTGGTGTTTTTGCTTGTCAATACAATCTATTAGACTGACTACATTCAGCCGTATTTTTGGAAAACAATTAATGACTGATTTCAATTTATTTTAATCACATTTAATATCACTCACTTACAATGAACACAAACAAAAATGGTGGAATCTGAAAGATTAATCATCATATTTTCAAAGTATTTTAAAATACAATTTGCGTGGCCTACATTCCGGAAACGGTCATGAACTGTGATGACTATTATGTCAACAAACCGGAAATGTACAAATGCTTGGGGAAAACCATCGTTTAAAATAGATTTCACAGGCAGAATGGCCAGGTAAAAAGGACATTAGTAAAAAGGAGCTTTTTTACTTGCATGAAATTTGTTCATTTCAATCTTACCTGTTTGGATCTCATTTTAAACGCTTCAGGTTTAAAAAAATTGCTTCAGCGTCCTTTTACATAATACCAACACAGAGTGACGTCATTGGCCTCGTGCAGCCCGAGAATGGTAAATCAAAACAAATGACCGACTTTATTGCATGACCGAGCAGATGTCACGATTAGTACACAGATTATAGTGTTTGTGTGGAACTTTGTTCCATTTTAAATCAAGTGAGCAATACACGTTCTTGAGAGACTCCATTTATTTGTTCTAGTTTACAGGACTGACGAAGGGGAAGGTCTAAAACCAGGACAAGCTGGTGAAGCAGTGTGTAAATATGCAAAGGTATCTATATCAAATAATCACTAAATAATTTTAAATACAAAAAAGGAATACTAAGGAAGTGTAAGCTACATTTACTCTGATAACTTGAATACTCTGATAACTGAAATATTAACCTTATTGGAGGTGTAATGGTAAGCATGCTTACCCAGAGAGCGGTAGATCGTGGATTCGAGCCCAGATGGAGTCAAACCAAAAACTATAAATTTGGTATTTATTGTTTGAGTCCTGCTAAGCACGCAGCATTAAGGAGAAAGGGCAAAGACTGGTTGGCTCGGAATCAGGAGAATGTGTCCGAGTGGTACGACATATCTATCCGTGGACTGTTCTTTCAGTGAACTAGAACTACAAAAATACAACTAAGCATGTTGATCTAGTACAAAGTGATCTCATCATCATCTTAAAATTAACTTGTTCTCTCCGTGATATAGCTGTAAAATTGCTGAGTTGGTGTTAAAGAAGATATCACTCACTCACTTCTCAACTTATTAATTTTTCAGTGAAACCTGAAAAAAAATAAAAATCTCTTAATCAAGCATCCAAATTAATCCTAATATTCTAATATCTATGTAAATTTAACCTACCTAATCCAGACACCAGTCAATCCTGAACAAATACAGATTCAAAATTGTTCAGATCATTCATTATAAATATTTTGTTTATTTTGACAAGAAAAGGGATTTGGTGGTCACATGGTTGGTTCCAGGCTCAAGGATTGGTTGATATCCAGACAGAGATATTGGGGTACACCAATACCCATGATTCATTGTCCAAAATGTAAGGTATGTACTTTGTATCTTAAAGAGCAATTATGAAAACAAAAATTTAAACAGTGATGGTTAGCAATTCCGCCAATATCAACAAAAATGAACAATTGCCTCTCGCCTGAAATGATCGAACACAAAAAAAGACCATGACATAAGGGATTAGAAAATTTAGAAATGCTGATCTTGGGACAGGCACAAATATGTTGCGGAGTTAAACCAGTTAATGGGATCCCAACCGTCCCCTCTTAATGACTAGATCTCTAATGGAAATACATGTATAAACAAATGATAAAAACCATGCACAGCTTCACTTCCTAACTCTAAAAACCATCCACAGCTTCACTTCCTAACTCTAAAAACCATCCACAGCTTCACTTCTACTCTAAGAACCATGCACAGCTTCACTTCTACTCTAAAAACCATGTACAGCCTGACTTCCACTCTAAAAACCATGCACAGCTTCACTTCTACTCTAAAAACCATGTACAGCCTCACTTCCACTCTAAAAACCATGCACAGCTTCACTTCCTAACTCTAAAAACCATGCACAGCTTCACTTCTACCCTAAAAACCATGCACAGCTTCACTTCTACTCTAAAAACCATGTAGAGCTTCACTTCCACTCTAAAAACCATGCACAGCTTCACTTCTACTCTAAAAACCATGCACAGCTTCACTTCTACTCTAAAAACCATGTACAGCTTCACTTCCACTCTAAAAACCATGCACAGCTTCACTTCTACTCTAAAAACCATGTACAGCTTCACTTCCACTCTAAAAACCATGCACAGCTTCACTTCCTAACTCTAAAAACCATGCACAGCTTCACTTCCTAACTCTAAAAACCATGCACAGCTTTACTTCCTAACTCTAAAAACCATGCACAGCTTCACTTCTACTCTAAAAACCATGCACAGCTTCACTTCCTAACTCTAAAAACCATGCACAGCTTCACTTCCACTCTAAAAACCATGCACAGCTTCGCTTCCACTCTAAAAACCATGCACAGCTTTGCTTCCACTCTAAATGCCATGCACAGCTTCGCTTCCACTCTAAAAACCATGCACAGCTTCGCTTCCACTCTAAAAACCATGTACAGCTTCGCTTCCACTCTAAAAACCATGCACAGCTTCACTTCCACTCTAAAAATCACATACTATCACAAAAAATGAATGACAATAAATCACTTAAGAAAGGAAATATGGCATCTTTCCCTTGTTATCTTTTCATTCATCTACAACACAAGTTGTGTTTATAAATATAATAATCAATGCTATATTTAGACATTCTGATCACTATTTTTATATCTATTTTTGACATGGTCAGGTAAACACATCATTTTGACATTATACAACAATCAGTAGAGGACTGATGAAATTGAGATAGGCTTATATTTCATAGATTTATCCATATATCAAATGTAATTATACCAGTAAATATATAAAAGTTACCAATAGTAACTGCATAGCATAAATATGTAGGCAGTCTTTATCTGTAAATTTATTATGTTTTATTACTAGATAGTACCAGTTCCACATGACGAACTGCCTGTAGAATTACCAAAGCTAGATAGTTTAACTAGGAAAGGGTTATCTCCCTTGACACAAGCTACTGAATGGCTTAATGTGAAATGTCCAAAGTAAGTAGTGTACAGGATGGACCGATGGATTATGGTGTTTAACACCACTTTCAATAATATTTCAGGTATATCGGTAGTGTACAGAATTAAGGTAGATTTAGCTATATAATTTACAAATACAGTCAAAATGTATCTTATGTGACCTTCCAATGGAATGTAGAAATAATGTCACCTAAGACATGTGGTCTCTAAATACAGGTTTAATTAATATGAAATGCTTAGTTAAGGGAAGATAGAATAAACATCACATAAAACAAGCTATTGCAAGTTTGCTATATGTAGAAACATGTGACAACCTGAAAAATGTAAAGTTTTGTTACAGCTTTCAGTTAATCTAGTTAATAATTTACACCCAGAATTTCAGAATATGGGGTAAATAACAATTTTGTAGAATATCTTGCACTCCCTGGATTTAATTAGGAAAAAAACCTCAACATTTCAGTTAAACCAATTAAAATGTACTCATAGGGCATAGGGGGTCACTAACTATTTTGTAGTCACTTTGTATTCTGAATGAAATTTAATTTGATGGGGTTTGGTCAAAATGAAGAGATAAAATAACTCCTCATATCTGGAGCACTAGAAAAGTATGTTGTAATTCTGATGTGAGAAATAATGTTATTTTTCTCCCTAGATGTGGTGGTGATGCTACCAGAGAAACAGATACCATGGATACGTTTGTTGATTCGTCCTGGTACTTCCTTAGATACCTAGACCCTAGCAACAGTCGTCTGCCATTTGAAACAGATGTAGCCAATTGTGTCATGCCTGTTGACCTTTACATTGGAGGAAAAGAACATGGTAAGTGGGCTTTGTATCCCCTCGCCAACGAAGTTGCGAAAGGATATAGTAACTCTACCGTCTGTCCTTCCGTAACATCCTTGTGAACACTCTAGAATTAATATCCTTCAATGGATTTTGACCAAACTTATTACATACTTAGTCCTTAAGAGAATCTGGAAGCCTATTGATTTTCAAGGTCAAAGGTCAAGGGCACCAGGTTAAATTTTTAGGCGAGGGGATATGCCACGCTTTTGTGTTGCCCTTGTTTTAATCTTTATCCTGCTTGTACATTCAATTTGCATGTTTGATGTGGTTAGGTATATAGCAAACAATTTATAGCTCCCCTGTACGAAGTACAGAAGAGCTTATGTCGTCACCTGTGCGGCAGCGGCGACATCCAATGTTAACGTTTGCGTTTAGGTCCAATGTAGACAAACTACTTGGTCCAGGTTAATGAAACTTCGCATGTGAATTTGCTGTGGACAGTTAAAAACACTGCACACAAATATAAGTCACCATGACCTACTATTTCTGCCTGAATGACTTTGACATTTTTGCATTAACTTTTGCGTTTAGGTCCAATGTAGACAAACTACTTGGTCCAGGTTGATGAAACTTCACATGTGAGTTTGTCGTGGATAGTTAAAAACATTGCACACAAATATAGGTGACTGTGATCTACTATTTCTGCCTGAATGACTTTGATATTTTTGCGTTAACGTTTGCGTTTATGTCCAATGTAGACAAACTACTTGGTCAAGGTTGATGAAACTTCACATATGAGTTTGTTGTGGACAGTTAAAAACACCGCACACAAATATAGGTCACCATGACCTACTATTTCTGCCTGAATGACGTCAACATTTTTGTTAAGACCTGTTTTACTATTACATTTATATGTCCATTTTGAATACCATTAAATGGTTTTCTTTTGGCTAAACTGAAGTATTGTTCTTAACCAAGTTAAACACTAACCACATGGTTACGACATTCACATGTAACTATAGATTGCACAGGCGAGCTGGATGGTCTGCCTTGCGACCAGCTATTTTAAATATTTAGTACCCATGATTTTTTCTGCAGTAGATATTACAATATGACAAACATACATCATTTGTTTGTATCTGTAATGCAGTTTCCAATAGATTTAGATTAGAATACAATTTCCTGACGAAATATGCCACTTTTTTTCAATTTCAGCCACACTACATTTGTACTTTGCCAGATTTTTTAACCATTTCCTCTGTGATGCTGGTTACTTGAAGCACAGGGAACCATTCACAAATCTACTGGTACAAGGAATGGTGATGGGACAGAGTTACAGAGTAACGGGAACAGGAGAATATCTCAGGCCTGATCAGGTAGACTTCTCTAGTAAGTCTGCTTTTATGTCAATCAGAATCAGAATCAACCACAAGGTTTAAGAATTGATCATTGGATAGTAAGAAGGTGTTGACTGATTAGTCGATGTTTCCGATGATCCGTGCACCACTAATGACTATGTCACAGTATTAGTATACAAAATGAATATTGATGGCTAGCCACGTATATTTAATATTGATGGCTAGCCACGTATGTTTAATATTGATGGCTAGCCACATATGTTTTACATTGATGGCTAGCCATGTATGTTTAACATTGATGGCTAGCCACGTATGTTTAATATTGATGGCTAGCCACGTATGTTTAATATTGATGGCTAGCCACGTATGTTTAATATTGATGGCCTGCCACGTATGTTTAATATTGATGGCTAGCCACGTATGTTTAATATTGATGGCTAACCACGTATGTTTAATATTGATGGCCAGGCACGTATGTTTAATATTGATGGCCTGCCACGTATGTTTAATATTGATGGCCAGCCACGTATGTTTAATATTGATGGCTATCCACGTATGTTTAATATTGATGGCTAGCCACGTATGTTTAGTATTGATGGCTAGCCACGTATGTTTAATATTGATGGCTAGCCACGTATGTTTAATATTGATGGCTAGCCACGTATGTTTAATATTGATGGCTAGCTACATATGTTTAATATTGATGCTAATGCTTTATTTTAGACACCTATGTGACATTCCCTTACTATTGCTAAAAATATTAATTTCTTCAATGACAGTAACATTTGTTTTGAATTGATAGATTAAAAAAAGACCCCATTTAAAATGTATAATAAGCTTCTTCTTAGAAACTACAAAATAGATTTAAGCCAAGTTTACAAAATTCAAATTGTTTAAAGTGCATCAGAAATCCAAGATGACTGCTATCAAAAGTCAAAGTTTATGTTTTTTTTATTTATGTTGATCAGAAAACAAAGATGGCAATGAATATTTCTTTACATTGAACCCAATAATAAAAAAATGTTAAAATTTCATCTCAGAAAATGCAGTTGGACAATATACACTTCATTTAAATTCACATGAGCGATACAGACTGAGGTAGGCCTCACGTTTATAATATATTTATTACTTTGTTTGATTTTTAGATCCCAAATCTCCTGTTGAAAAAAGCACTGGAAAGCTACTTGT
This sequence comes from Gigantidas platifrons, assembly GCA_002080005.1. Classification (NCBI taxonomy): domain Eukaryota; kingdom Metazoa; phylum Mollusca; class Bivalvia; order Mytilida; family Modiolidae; genus Gigantidas; species Gigantidas platifrons. The sequence goes on from MJUT01063556.1 coordinate 243,017, forward strand.
TGTTGAATGGGAGAAAATGAGCAAATCAAAATATAATGGGGTAGACCCTCAGGTATGTTATTTTTGATTGAATGTTTAATCAAATTATTGGTATAGATGCAATTAGAACCAGTCAGTTGTGCCTTGATGGAATACAATCTTTCAATCAACCAATCATATAAAACTTATGTTGGTTATGAAAGTGGTATTTTTGCTTCTCCACCAAGCACATAGTATTAAGGAGGAAAAGAGCAATGACTGGCCGGCTTTCAATCAGGACATTAAAACCACTCCGGTGGTGTATAATGCAGGGTTCGCACAGGTGCTTGAAATCCTTGAAAGTACTTGAAAACGAAAGTAGCAAAATCAAGGACTTGAAAGTACTTGAATTCCAATAAAGGTGCTTGAAAACCCTTGAAAACTACTTTTTCATTT
>MJUT01063556.1:246096-256875 GCA_002080005.1 Gigantidas platifrons
CATGACTCATCATATGACAATTGGATTTACAACTACCTGTGCAATCATTGCATATCAACACTAGCATTGTGAGTTCGAATCCAGCTCGGGTGAGGTGTACTCGATACAACATTATGTGATAAAGTTTGTCAGTGACTTGTGACAGGTTGGTAGTTTTCTCAGGTTTCCTCCACCAATTAAACTGACCGCCATGATATAACCGATATATTGTTGAAAGTGACACTAAACACCATAACCCTAACCCTAACCCTCTAGATATGATAGAGTAAATGCTGATAAACAGAAATGTTTCATATTGTGTTCGTTGTCTATAATTTACCTACCATCTCTGTATAACTTCTTATTTTTGTTATTTATAAATAATTTCAGGAAATTATTGATGAATATGGAGTATCGTCTACTAGGATGACAATTGTATACAATGTGGCTCCTAAATCTAGCAGGAGATGGTCAAATTCAGGTAATGTAAAAGTATTATTTTTCTCCGTTTACAATTTTTATGGTTTTCACTGGTATTAGTTTTTTTCTTATAGTGTAATAAAATTGTCTTGGTACTTTTTTCACAGGAAACAATAAGACAAATATTTTAAAAGATCTAAAGATCAAACAAACTATAACTACATCATATTCTTATTTATTCAAAGGAGCCGTCTGATTTCTACTCACTATCTTGATATACATGGTATTTCAATAATCAAATACATATTTATCTTTCTATTTAGATAAACATCAAGGCTCACTAAACCAGGCGAAGTGGGCGACTTTTTCGCCTTGGTTTCAATGAAATCGCCCAAATTCTGTCAAAAAGTGAAGTTTTAGTCGCCCTTGTCAGTCTTTTCAAATCAGTATTTTGTTCACTAATAATCATACTTTTTCTTCAATATTCACGTAAAAGGAGCTCCCATGTTCCTGAAATTTAACCCATTTGATGTTCAATATTTTATTCCAAACTCGTTTATCCTTTTTAGGATCATTGTGCAGCACGTTCGATTTGTGAAAGGTAAGGGGGGGGGGGGCATGCAGTAGTGGGGAAAGAAATGTTAAAATTTTGATCGATTTTTGTAAGTCTCCCAGATTTTCCCTCACTTCACTTCAACTGAGAGAGAAGTCAAGTCGCCCTGTTTTTACTATGTGTGGTGAGCCCTGAACATATTTTAGAATCAAGTCAATGGTCTATTGTTTGACACATGAAACATTCATAGACAGCTTACATAATTACATTCCCCCTCCTTTCAGAAATCCGTGGTGTTTTACACTGGCAAGGAAGATTATGGAAGCTTGTTACCATGGTGATAAATAACATAAATCAAACTGATAGTGGAAGTCATGACATCAATGAGTGGAATAGGAAGATCTCAGAAGTCAGAAATCTACAACTGGCAGTGGTGAGCAACTAAGATGTACACTTTAATCTTATTCTGTCCTAGTTGAAGGGTCTACTTTTTTAGTTCAAATTAGCCAAGCCACTTGTGGAGAGCTCATGTTGTAGAATGCTTTTTAAAAACAAACAGGTATCGGATTTAAATCGTTCTGGGTGAACTTGGATTATTCACATTTTGCAAACAAAAAAACTGTTATACATAGGTACACAGGTGGATCATTACATCCCTAATGTAAGAATAGAGTAAAGCTACACATAGCCATTGGCTGTTAGCATTCCTCAATAAAAACATGTTAATGAAGGGAAATAAAAGTATTGCTTATCGTCAGTACATTTGTTTTTTTCTTTTTAAATTCAGATTAAAACATTGAAAATAGTATTGATAGAACTATTAGCTTTACTTCTCATCAAAATACACTACAATGATATGTAATACCTTATCTACCTAGAATGACCAAAGACGAGAATCTTTTTTTCCTATTACGATAATGTTAAAATGTAAGTATTAACAGCAGTTTTTGTAGTTCCGTAGGATTTTACAAGCATTGACAGAAGTAGATTAGTTATATGAAGTGTTATTATGCTTCATTTAAAATGTTCCTTGGTCAATGCTCTCCTATACCAATAAAACTACAAAAGATTCCATTCAATTCTTAAATATATGAAATTATTTGAGAACTTCATATTTAAGAGGAGATAAATTGATCAGAACATTGTTGTGTATTTTTCAGATCAACTGGAATTTTGAGGAGACGTTTATGGTTAGTGTAGCTATAACAGCCATGCAACAAATTACAGAATTTCTTAGGGTATGTATTTACTTTTAGACATCACATTTTCTGAAATTTAACTTTATTTTAGCATATTCCCCCATTGGTATTAGTATGAAAGGATATATGATGTAAATGAATATAATAAAGTATCCAATTTTACACTTAGACACAAATTAAAGTCCATGAACAGCGCTTTTATTGCTTGCCTACATTTCACAGTCTTCAGAAATGAATGTGAACTGTTCCTTGCTAGCTGTTGAGCGGTACTGTTTACTTCTATTAGTTAGAGCACCATCAGTGTATCTTTGTCGTTATTAAGCTGTTGAGTGGTACTGTTTACTTCTATTAGTTAGAGCACCATCAGTGTATCTTTGTCGTTATTAAGCTGTTGAGTGGTACTGTTTACTTCTATTAGTTAGAGCACCATCAGTGTATCTTTGTCATTATTAAGCTGTTGAGTGGTACTGTTTACTTCTATTGGTTAGAGCACCATCAGTGTATCTTTGTCGTTATTAAGCTGTTGAGTGGTACTGTTTACTTCTATTAGTTAGAGCACCATCAGGGTATCTTTGTCGTTATTAAGCAGTGAAAAAATGACTTCCCCCATACAAAACTTACTCTGAATGGCAACTAATAAAGCATTTTAAATTATATTAATTTACTTGTAGACTGTTCCTATGGAGGTGGCAGTTAACAGCAACATCTTTTTACAGACGTTAGCCGATATTATTATCATGATTTCTCCAATATCTCCAGCGTTTTCTAGTGAACTCTGGGAAGGATATAGGAGTAAAGTTGCACACTGTGGAGCCTGTAATATGGTTTGTATTTGACTAAACAAAACAATTTTTAGTAAACACCTTACCTTTTTAAACAGTCTAACCTGTATTAAGAGGTCACGTTTGGGACAAAGACAAACTTGTCTTATAAGACATTTTCTCTGACAAAGCAAGAAAAAGATGATCTGCTTAATAGAGGTGACTGCTTGATAGAGGTGACTGCTTAATAGAGGTGACTGCTTAATAGATGTGACTACTTAATAGATGTGACTGCTTAATAGAGGTGACTGCTTAATAGAGGTGACTACTTAATAGAGGTGACTGCTTAATAGAGGTGATTACTTAATAGAGGTGACTGTTTAATAGAGGTGACTGCTTAATAGAGGTGACTGCTTGATAGATGTGACTGCTTAATAGAGGTGACTGTTTAATAGAGGTGACTGTTTAATAGAGGTGACTACTTAATAGAGGTGACTACTTAATAGAGGTGACTGCATGGACAGGTTTGACTGTACTTACAAAGCCATTTTAATTTAATCTGATGTAAACAAGACAATGTATTGTTGGACCATTTTATTTCCAAATTCATTTTCAATTCAAGATTTTTTTTTCCGAATCTGCTGTGTAATGGTCGAGGTGCTCACCTCAAGAGCGATATATTATGGGTTTGAGCTTAGGTCGGGTAAAACCTAACACTATAAAATGTGTATTTTTGGCCTCCCTGCACACTCACACTCCACAGTTTAACAGTGACTCAGTAATTGGTATTTTTTTTTAATACTTTTAATTTCCATTATCAATAAAAGTGACTGCCATTTTATAACCTAAATATTTCACTGAAATAAACAAAATCCAACAGGTATATTAGATACATTGATCCCTGGGTTCTAGAATTCGTGGTTTCAGACATTACAGTCCACAATCAATGCAGTTTAGTTGGATTTTTATTTTCGTAGTTTAAGTGAACCACAAAATAAGTGAAAATGAGAACCTCACGATTAATAATGATTTCACAGTAAATGATAGTACTTGTTTTGATTCATCATTGTAGATACTCTTTATTTCTGATGAAACATGTTCACAATTATCACAAAAAGAAATTTATGTTAGAGGAAATGAGCTAATGCTATTGTCCCCCGACGCCTCGTCAAAGGGGACTATAGAAATGGGTGTCGTCCGTCCGTCCGTGTGTTTGGTTTCCAGATGATAACTTGTGAATGAAAAGTCAGATTGAAGCTAGGTGTGGCATGTAAGTGTATCTTATGAATATCTAGTTCAAGTTCGATAGCAATCATTTTTCGACAAATCTTTAACCAGAGTTACATCCCTTTTTATACTTCAAAATTGCTAATTTTTTGGTTTTCAAATTATAACTTGTGAGCAAAAAGTCAGATTGAAACTAGGTTTGGTATGTAAGTGTATCTCATGAATTTCTAGATCAAGTTCGATAATGATGATTTTTTGACAAATCTAGCCAGAGTTACTCCCCTTTTTTTGCTTCAAAATGGTCCATTTCAGAATTATCTAAGTCTGGTGAGTGATACAGGCTCACCTGAACCTCTAGTTTACAGTAGTTTCAAAATTTAATCTTACCATATAACCTTGGCATCGGGGGACCAGTGGCCAACGGCTTTTTATATTTTCATGTTATGTATAAACAGTCAAATCATTTTTTTATTGGCAGTAAATTTTATATTACAGAATATGAGAGTACAAGATCAAAGTTGGCCAAAATTAGATGTGGATTCTGTCATGTTACTAATTGTCAAGGTAACGTAATCTGATAAATAATTTGTATGTCGGGGACATTGATTGATGTGGTTTCTAGGGTTGTTTGTTTTTTTCATTTGTTTGATGGTGTTTAATGCCACTTTCTACACTATTTCGGTTATATCGTTGCAGTCAGTTTTATTGGTGGAGGAAACCGGAGGACCCAGAGAAAACCACCGACCTGTCTGTCGCAAGTCACTGACAAACATTATCACATACATGTAATGTTGTACACCTCGCCATGAACGTTATTCGTACTCACAACTTTAGTGGTGAGAGGTACTGATTGTATAGGTAGTTGTATATCCAACTACCATACGATCATGATCACGGCGGCCCCTAGTTGTCAAGGTAATGTAAACTTATCTATAATTTGCTTGTCTTGGGCATTGATAGTCTAGGATTATGATTGGTTGTCATGGTAACAAAAAGTAAATATAATTTGTATGCAGCCACACAATTAATGTTTCCTACGAATTCTGTGAAGACATTTGTTATATTAGAAATAACTTATTCTGCAGATGCATTACTTTCAAGGGACTAACTTGTCTCTAAAAATCTTGAAAAGAACTCTTCTCATACTTATTTTTAATCTACTTTCACTTTGAAACTGAAAGTGAGACTGCCAGATGAAAAAATTAAAAAGAATCTTAGTAATATTTGATAATTCTAATACATATAATGATTATGGATGAAATAGGTGTTGTAGTGTCAGACAGGAGGTCAAAGGTTAAAAGGTGTAGGTTGATCAAGTCCCTTTATAATTTAACTATGACCCTAATGTTAACCTTAGTATTGATATTTATTTACATTGAATTTTAGCTCACCTGACCCAATGCGAGCTTTTGTCATCACTTTGCGTCCGCGTCTGTAAACTTTTCCCATTTTCTTCTTCTTTTTTGAAACCACTACACTGATTTGGACCAAATTTGGCAGGAATGTTCATTGGGAGGTTCTCTACTAAATTTTGGTGCAGATCGGAAATCCAACATGGTCGCCAGGGCCAATAATGTGTTCTGATTGGTTGAAACTTTGAAAATCTTCTTGTCAGAAACTACTCAGTTGATGGAATTGTAACATTATAGAAGTGATGACTGGATGGTCCTCTACTAAATTTGTTATTTTTGTGCTGATCGCATATCCAAGATGGCCACCATGACTCGACTTAGTTTTAACATAGAACCCTATGGGAAAAATGTTTAATTTTTTTTTCTCTGAAAGCAGAAAGTCAATTTAAATCAAACATGGCATGAATGGTGCTTAGGTGGTAAACTTTCAAAATAATGTCATGTGACCCCGACCTCCATCCAAGATTGCCGCCATCAGAAAGCATAGTTTTAACATAGGCCCCTATGGGAAAATGTTTAATATTTTTTCCTCTGAAACCAGTTAACCAATTTAAATCAAACATGGCATGAATGGTCCTTAGGTGGTAAACTTTTAAAATTATGTCCTGTGACCCCGACCTCCTTCCAAGATGGCCGCCATCAGCGAACATAGTTTTAACATAGGACCCTATGGGAAAAATGTTTATAAATGTTTTCCTCTGAAACCAGTAAGCCAATTTAAATCAAACATGGCATGCATGGTCCTTAGGTGGTAAACTTTTAAAATTATTTCCTGTGACACCGACCTCCATCGAAGATGGTCGCCGTGAGCGAACATATTTTAACATAGGACCCTATGGGAAAAATGTTTAATTTTTTCTTTTCTGAAACCAGTTAGCCAATTTAAAGCAAACATGGCATGAATGGTACTTAAATGGTCAACTTTCAAAATTATATCCAGTGACCCAGACCTCCATCCAAGATGGCGGCCATCAGCAGACCATTGGACTGTATGGGCAAACAAAAACAGGTGTAGATAATGTTTTCTGATTCGTCAATCTTTAAAAATCTTCTCGTCAGAAACCACTTATTCAATTGAATTTATTTTCTGGTGTCATGATATAACTGGTGTGAATGATCTATGGATGGTCCTCTACCTAAATTGTAAATTTGGTTCCGATTGGAAATTCAAGATGGCCTCCATAGACGAACAAAGTTTAACATAGAAGCCTACAAGACCCAATGGGAATTTGTACTGAGTTGTTCTTCTCAGAAAGTACCAAGCCAGTTGACTTGATTTGTTCTATGCTGCTCCTATCTGTAAACAGAAAGACTTGAAAAATATGCTTGTTGATAACCTTCTTCCAGAATTAAAACTTAAGCAGTCTAATATACTTACCATGGGAGATTTTAATTTTGACTTTAGGTTTTCAGAATTTATGGAGCACACATTCAATAGTAAGCAAATTGTGTCTTAAGTCGCAAGAAAATATGAATCTTTGTTAGACTTCACGTTCCTAAGGATTTACCCTGCCAATTATTACCAGGTGAGCGATGACAGGCTCTCCAGAGCCTCTAGTTTATGTTCCTCTAGGCACCTGGGCCATTAATCTTCACTCATGTCCATCCGTCCATGCATCTTGCATATATTTGAAATTTATACACAAGATCAGGGACCATTAAATTAAATGCGGGGACATCCATGTCCTATTGAAACATTCCTCCATTTTTTTTTTATTATTTAACTCAAATAATACTGCGCTCTCTATCGGCACTATCGCTGTTAATTCAGCGACTAGCGGGAGAGTAATATAACGACTGGATTATTCGGGTTACCTTAAGATCAATAAAAAAAATGGGAGAATGTGTCAATAGGACATGGATGCCCCCACATCTAACTAAGGTATACAAGGTCATGCAATACAGGGAGATAACTCTTTAAAATCAGTTGAACGTTTTGATCATATGATGTTTGTATGCAGATTTCAAACATCTCGGTGATCAAAACCACAGAGAGAAAAGCTGTTATATGGCTAGTGAATTTTTAGCTCTGAGTCTGTTGGTTGGAATTTGCTAAAATTTTGATATTTATTACAGTAGATATATTCAAACAAACTTCCAAAAAAGTAAGAAAATTAAACAAGCAGATCAAATTTTACATGGAGTGTAAACAGAAACCTTAACAGAAAACTTACTTTTCTTTTTCAGTGCAATTCAATGCAGATATATGATGTCTATATTCCATACTCCAAATTCAATCGTTTGACAAAACAGGAAGCCATTACTTACAGCCAAGGTCACAATATATACAAAGACAATTTCCAAGGTCATGAGGTCAAAAGAATATCATTTTACGTGAAGAAAGACTACATGGCTATGATAGAATATTTTATTCCATCGTTAGACAATAAAATCGTCCAAAAATTGCACAAAATGAAAAAGAAAATGTCATGATCATATTTATATAGTATTAAATTATATGCAATACTGCATTTGTTTATTTTATTTAAAAAAGAAAAAGCGTCAACTGCATCGGTGGTGTAATGGTTAGCATGCTCGCCTCGAGTTCGGTATATTGTGGGTTCGAGTGCGGTATATTGTGGGTTCAGTGCGTTAGATTGTGGGTTCGAGTCCCGATCAGGTAAATCCAAAGACAGTACAATTGGTATTTGTTTCTTCTCCGCTAAGTACGCAGCATTAAGGAGAAAGAGCAAAAACTGGTTGGCTCGGAAACAGGATAATGTGTCCCAGTGGGGAGACATTTCTTTCCACAGACTGTTGTTTCAGTGAGCTAGTACTATACAAATCCAGCTAAGCGGGTTGATCTAATACAAAGCGACTCTCATCATCATCTCATTGAAAATTTACTTGTTCACGCAATGATATTGCTGAAAAATTGCTAAGTTGGCGTTAAACAACAATCACTCACTCACTGTATTTGTTTATTTTATTTTTTTTAAAAGAACAAGTTTAACAATAATTTTCAGGAATGCTGTGGAGTCAGGATAATGACGTTTCTGTGTGGATCGACATGCCTACTCATGGACTGAGTGTGGTAAATTGTGAAACAACGCCTGGTCGGCTTTTCCGCTAAACAGGTGGTTAGGGTTTGGTGTTTAGTGTCACTTTCAACAATATTTCAGTTATATCATGGCGGCCAGTTTTATTGGTGGAGGAAACTGGAGTACCCGGAGAAAACCACAGACCTGCTGCAAATCACTGACAACTTTAACACACAGCATTAAGGAGTAAAATCAATGGTTTGGAACCAGAACAATGTGTCCAAATGGAGCGACATGTCTACCCTCGGACTTGTTTCAGCACTATGAATATTGAAATAACGGGTGTTGGTTTAGTACAAAGCGGCCATAATATAGCTGAAGAACTGCTTATTTAGCATTAAGGAATCATCGTTCGCCCACTTTAGCTCAAGGCATAGGAGTCGACCGGAAAGTAAAGTGGGGCAAGCTTTACGAGTGGATCGGAAAGTGGGGAAACAGAAGAAGAGGATCAGAAAGTGGGGGATGCAATCTAAAGGAGAGGACCTGTAAGTGGGGTGCAAGCTTAATAAACTGACAAGAAATTAAAAATCAAATAATAATAAAAAAAAATTATTTGGCTTAAAGACATTCCTCATACACTCTCTTTCTACTGATCATTAAATGATTCCAAGCTTAATATTCAGCATTTTCTAAATGTCTACACACACAATAAATAGACGGAGAGGGGGCTTTACTGGATGCAAATTAAATTTGACAATCTAGATTCTTTTTTTTTTAAATTGGGTAGCCATTAAAATGATTTTTGTGGTGGATAACAGCCTCTGATATTTTCTTTGCCTTTGGCTTGGTAGTCTTTTATTTTGCCAACTTTATTCTTTGTTGCTGGTTTTTTTGTTTTTTTTTGCTTTGATTTGGCAAAAAAAAAGAGTTACTACTGATTTTTATTTATTAGCTTGAAGTTGAAATTGTAGGTTTAATATGATATATAGTGTGATGTTTTTGTCATTATCTGTATTTTGTAAGTAATCATAAACCTAAATTTTCACGACCGAGAAGGAGATTAAAGTTAACCTTCATAGATCTGTACATGTAACATAAGACATGTCTTAGCTAAGATAGTCCTAAGTAGGTTTTAGGAAACACAAATAGACTTAACTTATGACCACGGATATATTCCACTTGTCGCAAACACTTCCCGGTCCTTTCCTCACTCATGACTTATCAACGGATTTGTAACTAGAGTAACACGACGGGTGTTTATCCCTCCGGAGCACCCCAGATCACCCCCTGGTTTTAGTGGGGTTCGTGTTACTTGATCTTTTGTTTTATATATATGCTTGTAGATCGTTGTTTGTCCTTTTGTACTTTTTTCTTGGCTGTTGTGTCGTCTGTTCTTCTTCGATATACGGATTCTGATTGCCCCTTTGGTATCTTCAAACTCTTCTTATATATGACACTTTGGTGAAACTGGTTCCTGAAATAGATAAATAATCAATACAATATCAAATGATTTCAATAAAAACAGCACATAAAATCTCATAGGGCAGTTACATTGTATATGATTTTTAAGAACGTAAACATCTGAAGGGGAAAATAATAAAAACACAAGGAACAGTGACCCGAATAATCCAGACATTATATATTACCCTCCCGCTTGTCACTACATGAACATCTAGCGATAGTGCCGATAGAGGGCGCAGTATTATTCGAGTTAGAGGAACGGAAATTAATCAATCTAATTAAAATTATATAATTAGTCAGTGACTGGCGAGATGTACTCGATACTACATTATATGATAAAGTTTGTTAGTAATTTACGGCAGGTTGGTGGTTTTTTCCGGGTACTCCGGTTTCCTCCACCAATAAAACTGACCACCATGATATAACTAAAATACAGTGGAAAGTTGCATTAAACACCACAACCCCGCTGTTCTAATATATGTGACATATCAGAAAAAGGAGGGGGGAGAGAGCAATTAGTCTAATTTTAATTAGTTTGGAAAATCAATTTTCCTCAGGAAGTAAGAACGAAACAAAAATAAATTTATTTATGCTCAAGTCTCTTTACTTTATACAAGGATTTAAATAAATCCTTGCTTTATATGATACATCGTATTATCATTTCTTAAGAAGGTAACTTTATATGATACATCTTATTATCATTTCTTAAGAAGGTAACTTTATATGATACATCTTATTATCATTTCTTAAGAAGGTAACTTTATATGATACATCTTATTATCATTT
>MJUT01063566.1:42981-67642 GCA_002080005.1 Gigantidas platifrons
GAACAAACACAAATAACGTAAATAAGACATGAGCCCTCCTACGACTGGAGGTAAAGACGAACTGAACAAACACAAATAACGTAAATAAGACATGATCCCTCCTATAATTGGAGGTAAAGACGAACCAAACAAACACAAATAACGTAAATAAGACATGAACCCTCCTACAACTGGAGGTAAAGATGAACTGAACAAACACAAATAACATAAATAAGACATGAGCCCTCCTACAACTGGAGGTAAAGACGAAGTGAACAAACACAAATAACGTAAATAAGACATGAGCTCTCCTACAAACAACTGGAGGTAAAGACGAACTAAACAAACACAAATAACGTAAATAAGACATGAGCCCTCCTACAAACAACTGTAAGTAAAGACGAACTAAACAAACACAAACAACGTAAATAAGACATGAGCCCTCCTACAAACAACTGGAGGTAAAGACGAACCAAGCAAACACAAATAACGTAAATAAGACATGAGCCCTCCTATAATTGGAGGTAAAGACGAACTGAACAAACACAAATAACGTAAATAAGACATGAGCTCTCTTACAATTGGAGGTAAAGACGAACCGAACATCGTTTGTACGCGGAAATCGTAACCGACATCACACCACTCTGATTATTTTTTGATAAATTGTTTTATGTACCACTCTGATTATTTTTTGATAAATTGTTTTATGTAATGCATTCTAGTAAAAATGAAACGGATTAAAGTCGACATGTGTATAAGGCGGGCACCTGTCATTTTCTGATTAGAATGTCGTAACGTCGTTTCGTGATACCACTGTTATACACGTCTCATGGGTACTATTGTAGAATAAAGACTAATTGACCTCTATAAACTGCCATCAAAAACGTATTGTTTCTGTGATATCAGTGTTACCACTTTGAATAAAACAAATGAAATGATAAACGACACCACCAGCTTAATACACATAACAAATTTGTCCCATGTCTGACAAAAATATACACATTTAAACGAATACAAATGCCTGATACTTTACACAAAGGGAACAAACGGAAAAACACATACTGACATTAACTCATTCACATTACACGAGGAAACATTATCAGGGGAGTAAATATTTGCCACTCGGGAGCATTTGATTTACCTCCGGTGTTTAGGGGTTGGTGTAGCTCACTCCTTAGTTTTCTATGTAGTAGTTTGTCATCAGGGGAGTAAATATTTGCCACTCGGGAACATTTGATTTACCTCCGGTGTTTAGGGGTAACTCACTCTTTAGTTTTCTATGTAGTAGTTTGTCATCAGGGGAGTAAATATTTGCCACTCGGGAGCATTTAATTTATCTCCGGTGTTTAGGGGTAGCTCACTCTTTAGTTTTCTATGTAGTAGTTTGTCATCAGGGGAGTAAATATTTGCCACTCGGGAGCATTAGATTTACCTCCGCTGTTTAGAGGTTGGTGTAGCTCACTCTTTAGTTTTCTATGTAGTAGTTTGTAATCAGGGGAGTAAATATTTGCCACTCGGGAGCATTTGATTTATCTCCGGTGTTTAGGGATTGGTGTAGCTCACTCTTTAGTTTTCTATGTAGTAGTTTGTCATCAGGGGAGTAAATATTTGCCACTCGGGAGCATTTGATTGACCTCCGGTGTTTAGGGGTTGGTGTAGCTCACTCTTTAGTTTTCTATGTAGTAATTTGTCATCAGGGGAGTACATATTTGTCACTCGGGAGTATTTGATTTATCTCCGGTGTTTAGGGGTAGCTCACTCTTTAGTTTTCTATGTAGTAATTTGTCATCAGGGCAGTAAATATTTGCCACTCGGGAGCATTTGATTTACCTCCGGTGTTTAGGGGTTGGTGTAGCTCACTCTTTAGTTTTCTATGTAGTAGTTTGTCATCAGGGGAGTAAATATTTGCCACTCGGGAGCATTTGATTTACCTCCGGTGTTTAGGGGTTGGTGTAGCTCACTCTTTAGTTTTCTATGTAGTAATTTGTCATCAGGGGAGTAAATATTTGTCACTCGGGAGTATTTGATTTATCTCCGGTGTTTAGGGGTAGCTCACTCTTTAGTTTTCTATGTAGTAATTTGTCATCAGGGGAGTAAATATTTGCCACTCGGGAGCATTTGATTTACCTCCGGTGTTTAGGGGTTGGTGTAGCTCACTCTTTAGTTTTCTATGTAGTAGTTTGTCATCATGGGAGTAAATATTTGCCACTCGGGAGTATTTTATTTACCTCCGGTGCTTAGGGGTTGGTGTAGCTCACTCTTTAGTTTTCTATGTAGTAGTTTGTCTACTATCGTTTGTCCTTTTTCTTTTGGCCATATTATTATTTTCTGTCCTTTGATCTACGGATTCTGATTACTTCTTTAGTTTCTTCTAACATTTTTATTATCATGATAGGAGAAACATACAAAACAACAATAGAGGAACATAGTGATGTCCGTTATGATTTCCGCATAAAAATGATGTTCGGTTCGTCTTTACCTCCAGTTTGTTGTTTGTATGATTTTGTCTAGAAGAACTGTATAAAAATTAGTTTTATTATCAAAGAATGTCCTGAAGATATTTTGATAAAACTGGCAATTGTTCTGAACATTTCAAAGTCTAGTTGAAACAGTGCACTAATTAGTACGAAAAGATAATTTACAATTAAACCCCAACATTAAAAAGATAAAAATAACCTTTAGTTGATGTCTTTTTCTTTAGATGTAATTTTCTCCTGTATAATGGTCCAACTATATACTATTAAAAAAAACCGAGGATTTTGTACCATACTTTAATCACTTTCGTTTTCAAATAAAAGATGTTTTTAACAAGCCTGGTCTGTCATTTCGTCATATGGTGTGAAAATCATATTGTTAAAAACATTTGACTTTTATTCTAAAATAGCCTCGTTCAATCTTAGTTTGTACTTGAAAATGTAATGAAGCGGGTTAATCAGAGGGTCCTAATGTCTCATTATTTTCTCACTCTTGTCTCTCATCAGCGGGAAACTAAATGTTAAAGCTGCAGATTTCTTCACAAGCGTTAATCTGATTGTAGGGTGGGTTTTAGGGTTGTTAGTTAAATACAATAGAAATGAAATTTGAAGGGTTGTTGTGTCGGGGAGTCACTTTTACTTGAAATAATACAACCATAGATCTTGCTGGTTTGATTTGAGAGTAGAAGAAATCATGTCGCCACTATTAATTTCAAGCAAAAAGTGGTTGTCTTTCTTGTCTAATTTATGGACAACAAAGTCGTAATACCTTTGTATCCTTAAACAAAGAAAGCCTCTCCAAAGATGGCGAAATTATAGTCATAGAATTTTATATTTATTCAAATGTACATTGTATTTATGTACAATGAAACTTGCTTTAGTGACCACCTCTATTAAATAATAATTTATATTATGTGACCTTAATTTTTATTTCCCTTCACAGTGCACTTCATATCAATTATTCCTGTATTAAGCCACCACCTGTCTTATGTGACCATATTTCACTGTTCCCTTGGAAGGTCACATAAGACAGGTTTGACTGTCTATCATATAACTTATTGCCATTATATTCTAACATTGATGGTGATGTCATAATAAGCCTGTTCGCCTGTAGACAGATCGGAAGACTGTGGATTCGTCTCTTTTCCCTGTTTGTTCAAAAGAATACAATAAAATTGGTATATGCTGCTTCGATCTAAGCAGGAAAAAATAAGATCAAAGACTGATTGGGTCGGAGACAGAATAAAGAATATGAGTTGAGGGCCATGTTTACATGTGGAGGGTTGTTACATTATTTATAAACCCAGTATTGCAGTATAAGACAAACTTCAAAGAGTAGCTCGCTAGCTCGTTATATATATAGCCGATTAAGCAACAATACCTCAATATTTATTTACAATAGGATCATTATTAGTGTAAATCAGAACTCCTTTAGATGTTAAGTTATTTGGCTTTCCAACCCTTCAACTTTAAGAGTACCTGATGAAGGTTATTCTAGAGACGCGTCGTGAAGATTTAAATTGATATCTACATTTTTATTTCATGATATTTTATGCAAACACGAGGACAAGTAGTATTTCTAAAAGAAACCATGAGACCGAGACAAAAACCGGTAAGCAAAACCAAATTGTCGTTTCAAATAGTGGGTGTCTAGTTTTGAATGACCGCAAGTATTAACCATAGTATCTTGAGTATTTTGACGGTTTAATTTGTATCAGTTAACTTTCTATAATAGATAATTTAAAGAGTATCAATTCATCGTTTACAACAAACACTTATGACAAAGAAAATTGACAAGCTAACAGATAATGGATATAATCGTCATTGTCATTCTAACATCGCGTGGTTAAAGTCGCCACCTGTTCCTTTAAGGATTCAATTTGCTTTCTACTTGATCCTATCACCTTTCAGAAGAACTTCAAACGGTACAAAATAGAGATGACATCTCCGACATTGATACCGACAAACCTTGACAAGTTCATCACGTGTGTACTTGTTGTTTGAACAGATGACAGTTATCGTTTAACAATATTACTAGATGTGCTATCATAACCTTAATGAATAATGAATATTTCTCGGTTGTACTGAATGCTAGTCGGTCTACTGTTGTTTTTATTTACCAGAATATATAATTACAAGATCTTTATGCCTCGCCGAAATACTTTTCATTAATTATAATATATAATTAATTGCCTGTATGGTCTGATCTGTAACACCCCCATAGTAGGAAATAGAAAGTCTTAACACATTTATCTGATATTCTTTATAAAAAAAAAGAAAAAAAAAGACTGTAAATAAAAGTGTGTTTATAAAAAGTATGCCATGTCTGTACTACCTTCTTTATGTTGGTTTAGGCAGGACTGTAATCAAGTTTCTAGCAATCCATATGTTTAGGTTTTGTTTTTGTCAAACATGGCGGACATTAAGACAATGAATCCCCCTTCAATTAACACAAGGAGTCAGGATATATCTTTGTGTTACTGCTCATGCACGATACAGAAAAAGGTAACCGTTCCAAAGCGGCCTTACTATTTTTGTGGGAGTTGTGGGAGGTGTGTAATTTTAATCTGTAATTGATTTTGTATGTGACTATTTCTGGGTCGTAATACTTTAAACTAATTTCATTCTTAAAAAATAAAATAATGACAAATAACCAAGAAATACACTTATAAAATATTCTCAGGTACACATACAAACAATCACAGATACAATAATAGACATATATAACAATCACAGATACAATAATAGACATATATACATGTTAGATTATGAAAAAACAATTAGCAGAATAAAAAAAAAAGATTTTATGGTAAAGATTTGGAATTTTTGTACTTTCATATATATATATATATTTACTAGTATATCTAAACAAAAACAACTGCGCTGCCGGAACAATTCAAAAATCCAATTACAAAATCGTAGAAAGGGACAAAATGGATACCCATAACACACAAATATATGACACCTCGATTTCCTGGCTTGGAACAGACACTTCAATAAAAGTGGTGGGGCTAAACTAGTTTTAAGGTACTATATACACATACATGATTACCCCTTTGGTATATTCAAACTCTTCTTGTCTCGGAATATAATCATAGATGGATAGTTTTTGTCTATAATTGTTTTCGTCTTTATAAAACTGTATGAGATATCAACAAACTATTGTTATTTCGTTATTATTAAAAGATCTTTGAAAATTATAGTTTTTTTTTTTTTTTTTTTTTTTTTTTTTTTTTTTTTTTTTTTTTTTTTTTTAACTTTAATGATTTTCGTCAACTTTATTCTTTGTTTGATCTGATATTAATATCATATTTTTGCATTTCAGCATTTTTTCTTCTATAATGTAGTGACCGGAAACCAATTTGTCAACAAACCTTTCAGAGTTTGTGTGTCTTTTATATGCTTAATTTTGCAGATACACCACTTATAAATGTCCTTCATCGTATCTGACAGTAGGTTACTCACATGTATTTAAACAACAGACTTCTTTCTTAGTAAAGCGAGACAAGATCTCCTCCCTTCTCATTTATTATTTTTTAAAGAAAAAGTCATTAATGTTCTGTCGGTTATTCCTCAAATATAATTAACACAGAAAGGTGTGCCAGTGTCCGTGTAAGAGAAAAACATTGTAAATAAATGCATGCTTTGTTTTCAATTCTGATTTACTGTTAGTACCTGTACTCCTAATGCTTGATATATGGTTTTATATATGATGTAATGAAAACTTCTGTATACGAATTCCATTACTGTTTAACAGTACATGACATATATCACATGTGGATCAAGAACTGTTAACCATTCCGGAGCATCTGCCGTTTTCCTCTGGTGTTTAGTGGGGTTCGTGTGGCTCGATCTTTAGTTCTCTGTGTAATTTGTTTTGTAGATCGTTGTTTGTCCTCTTGTCCTTTTTCATTTAGACATTGTGTTGTCTGTCCTTCTTCATTTGGTCATTGTGTTGTCTGTCCTTCTTCATTTAGACATTGTGTTGTCTGTCCTTCTTCATTTAGACATTGTGTTGTCTGTCCTTTTTCATTTGGACATTGTGTTGTCTGTCCTTCTTCATTTGGTCATTGTGTTGTCTGTCCTCCTTCTTTTGGTCATTGTGTTGTCTGTCCTTCTTCATTTGGACATTGTGTTGTCTGTCCTTCTTCGATTAACGGTATCTGATTACCCTTTTGTTATCTTCAAGCTTTTCTTACTAGTATGTCGGGTTACATGCCATTCAGGCCCAGGCGACTCACACCTTTCGCAATAGACAGATTTATTTTTTATCTGAATCACTTAATGATATTGTTTCTTTGCATTTGTGTAGAAATAAATTATTATAATAATAACTCATAAATTATCCATAAAACACATGAATTACAAACTAACAGAGGCATTTCTATTTTGGGGGTAATACGTAATTATTAATTCGTGATTTAAATAGAATTTTGTAATATTTCTTTGAAATTTTATGTTTTTTGTTAGTTCGATAATCCCCCCCCCCCTTTTCAAACAGAGGTTATCAGATTATTGTGTTAAAAATCATGTCATAAGATTACAACATGCACTCTTTTCTTCACCAATCATTTTTCAATCATCTTCTTGTTTTAACTTGCTGTTTCATGGCCGTGAAAATGTGTTAGTTGAATTTTTATTTCACTATACCACCACCGCTATGGCATGCGAGTATTACTCCTGCCAATGGCGATGTGAACGTCAGGTAAAGATTACAGGAATGTTAATTTCTGTGGATACTCTGTGCTCACCCCCGGTTTTTAGTGGGGTTCGCGTTACTTGATATTTAGTTTTATGTGTATGTTTTGTAGATGGTTGTTTGTCCTTTTGTGCTTTTTCTTTTGGCCATTGTGTTGTTTGTTCTTCTTCGGATCCTGATTACTCCATTGGTATCTTCAAACTCTTCTGAACGCCATACAATAACTAGAATATTATTGAAAGTGGCGTTAAACACCCATTACCTAATCAAAGAAAACTTATTGAAGTTTATTGTTCTTACATTTCCTTTTATAATGAAAGCAACACAAACTCTCTTTACTTACTTAACTAGGATGTTTCTATGGATTCTACATCGAATTGTTTTTGTCAATTTGTCTACTAGTGCCAGTTGTTAGTATTAGAGCTCGTGTCTTAATTACGTTATTTGTTTTTGCTTGTGCATACTGGTGTCCAACATATATTATGTTGTGTTTCTATAATGCTTTTCTTAAAAAATACATTGACCTATAAAATCGAGGAAGGTTACAATAATTTCCATTATCAACAACTGGATTGCTTTACATTAAACTAAGCATGTAATTCGAATGACGAGCAATGGAACCAACAAGAAAATGTGGAAAACTAGATTTCATATAAAAAGATTGTTTTTATTAATGTCCGTTCGCTCTACATTAAAACAGTTAATTTGTCTATGTAGTGTTGTTTTTAGATCGTTGTTTTTCTTTTCGTCCTATTTCTTTTGGCCATTGTATTGTCTGTCCTTTGATTTACGGTTTCTGCTTGCCCCTTTGGTAACTTCAAACTTTTGGCCATTGTATTGTCTGTCCTTTGATTTACGGTTTCTGCTTGTCCCTTTGGTAACTTCAAACTTTTGGTCATTGTATTGTCTGTCCTTTGATTTACGGTTTCTGCTTGCCCCTTTGGTAACTTCAAACTTTTGGCCATTGTATTGTCTGTCCTTTCATTTACGGTTTCTGCTTGCCCCATTGGTATCTTCAAACTTTTGGCCATTGTATTGTCTGTCCTTTGATTTATGGTTTCTGCTTGCCCCTTTGGTATCTTCAAACTTTTGGCCATTGTATTGTCTGTCCTTTGATTTACAGTTTCTGCTTGCCCCTTTGGTATCTTCAAACTTTTGGCCATTGTATTGTCTGTCCTTTGATTTACGGTTTCTGCTTGCCCCTTGGTATCTTCAAACTTTTGGCCATTGTATTGTCTGTCCTTTGATTTACAGTTTCTGCTTGCCCCTTTGGTATCTTCAAACTTTTGGCCATTGTATTGTCTGTCCTTTGACTTACAGTTTCTGCTTGCCCCTTTGGTATCTTCAAACTGTTCATGCAATTGTTATATTTCAAGTCAAGGACATGAGATAAAGTCGTACCAAGAGATGATTGTTTGAAGAGCTCATTTAGACAAGACGTTCTATATATCCTATGTTTCTCTAACATTGTACGGGTCTTGTAGTATTTTTTTTTATTTAGCTATCGTTGACAGTGTCACCTTCTAGGTTCATTATTTTTATAATTGTTGATTGTGTTGGTTTTTGTATTGTTCCTTGACCTTTTGTATTAAACTCTCAATACTTCTGACCGGAAATACTTAAAGTTTAATTTCTTAAGGGTTTGATATTAATAATATTAAAATGATATCTTATAATTTTGATTATTGTCCACAAACCTCAAATATTTAACTATTTCCTCTTAGTTGATTGTAACAATGTACATTGTATTTAACTGATTTCATATTATTTGATGAAAGATAAGCGTTATTTAAATTTGTTTGAATATCTATTAAAGTACAACTGTCCGTCGTTTTTGCATTAATGTTATTTCAAGATATTATTTTTGTATTAATAAAAAAGGACATGCCTGCCTATAAATAATCGGGCATATGTTTATGTCAACGATTATAAAGGCACACTAGATAACCATTAGAGGGAAGACAAAGGTGAAATACTAATTAGAAGGTAAAATGTAAAAATATAGCAATCTTGACAGACAAAACACCGGTAAAGCATTAAAAATATATCAAATGTAACTGCTTCTAAATGATGTGTTTATCCTGCTTCATATAAGGCACCTGTCGGATATCATCATTTATACAACGGACATTTATTTACAACTTATCAACTATGTTATGTAGCCATCATATTTGTGGCGGGAAAGAATATTAATTACTTTGAATTGGAAATTTCAAATTTAACAAAACTTCCTTCGTCCCTATTCAAATCGTTATTAAATAAATATCAAAACAAAATGGAAGTAACGACTCGACTGTTGTATTATGATGAATCTTTCTATCGTATTTAGTGTGACAAAAGAATAAAACAAACACCTGAACACTGTCGTAAGGACAGGTTTCACACTCAAAACAATAGAACTATCATACAATAAACTAGTAAATCACAGGTTCCAATTATATGAAATTTGTGTTTATAATTACTTGATAGTTATAGAACAATATTTTTAAAATGTCTAAATATAACAAGATATAATACAATTTTCTTTATTTTGGTCCCAGTCTTTTCTGACAGTTTGGTATTTTTGTTTTTCATTTTATTCTTAACCCAAACAGCAATCAGACGATGTTCCTATCCAGGTATATCGATCATCCTAATGGCATTTTTTGGTTGGGTCCGTATTACTCATCTTTTTAGTTTGTTTTTTTTGTGTTTTCCTATTATGTGTCATTAAGTTCTGAGTTCCGTGTTGTGATGTCCATTACGATTTCTGCATAAACACGATGTTCGGTTCATCTTTTGTAGGAGGGCTCATGTCTTATTTACGTTAATTGTGTTTGTTTGTGTATAGTGATGTCCAACATATATTGTGTTGTGTTTTTGCTTTATTCGTCTTGTGTACCCTATGTTGTCAGTTTCTCTGGATTGTCCATGTTTGATTGTCCCTTCAGTAATCTCTAACGTTTATTTGTCTTGTGTACCCTATGTTGCCAGTTTCTCTGGATTGTCCATGTTTGATTGTCCCTTCAGTAATCTCTAACGTTTATTTGTCTTGTGTACCCTATGTTGCCAGTTTCTCTGGATTGTCCATGTTTGATTGTCCCTTCAGTAATCTCTAACGTTTATTTGTCTTGTGTACCCTATGTTGCCAGTTTCTCTGGATTGTCCATGTTTGATTGTCCCTTCAGTAATCTCTAACGTTTATTTGTCTTGTGTACCCTATGTTGCCAGTTTCTCTGGATTGTCCATGTTTGATTGTCCCTTCAGTAATCTCTAACGTTTATTCGTCAGTTAATGCACATAATCTATTGTTTTTGTTGAGTTTGGTTGTATGTGTTTATCGACACTGTCAACAACTCGTCAGATATATTTATCGACACTGTCAACAACTCGCCAGATATATTGTGACTACCTAGAATTACTGAGGATAACAGCCCGGACAGATATAATGAAATGATCAGTGAAAAGCTCGGTCTTAGGAATGTGTCTGAAAACATTAACACTTAAGGATGGTTTCGGGAAACGAACTAACTTCAGTGCCGTAACCACTAGGCTCCTGGAACATAGGTGTCTGGAGACCTTAACACTCAAAGTGGCCGTCGGGGAGCGAACTTACTTGAGTGTTGTTAGGTTTGTGCTAAAAAGTCATAGGTCGTAACCACTAGACCACCCGCGACCTGGGTGTTTGGAAATTTCAAGGCTTCAATTGGGAATTGAAGCACGAAACAACATCAGTTGAAAAATAATTGTGGTCAGATTTCAACAATCTTGATACTAGTAACTGGGTATTCAGACGCCTTGATCTTAGATATATCTTTATTTATTTATGTATATACACAACAGTCAAGACGAAGGCATCCGATCCGAGATGCCAAAACATGTAGAGCACCGCTTCGGCTGACTTTAGCAGGTTTTTGCTTTACAATTGCTGTCCACATATTGATTTTGTGTTATTATTATGTTTATTATGAAATACCTATATTTATTTTGCGGTCATCTTTATGTATGTTTTACATTGTATCTTAAGGGCTTTATATAATGTTGTTATAACTTTTGTCCGATCTCATTTTGCTTTGATATTATGCAAATAAAAATAAGTTTAA
Organism: Gigantidas platifrons; assembly: GCA_002080005.1. Lineage (NCBI taxonomy): Eukaryota > Metazoa > Mollusca > Bivalvia > Mytilida > Modiolidae > Gigantidas > Gigantidas platifrons. Next base: position 54,216 of record MJUT01063566.1, read on the forward strand.
TTCAATTTTATTCAAATGTAGAGCAATAAAACATATCCTATCAATATTTCTCAGATCCTTTTGTCTCCCATTTTATCAATAAAGCTATTACTTTTATCACAATGATATCATTGATATGTTTAAATAAACATTAGAAAACGCCGAAGAGACAATAAAAAAAGGAAAATCCAGAGAAACTGGCAACATAGGGTACACACAGGGCGAACACAAACAAAGCACATCACTATCGACAAACAACACAAATAACGTAAATAAGACATGAGCCCTCCTACAAACAACTGGAGGTAGAGACGAACTGAACAAACACAAATAACGTAAATAAGACATGAGCCCTCCTACAAACAACTGGAGGTAGAGATAAGCCGAAATTATGCTCTGTGATAATAATGACTTTTATGTAAATGTGCGTGTATGTTTATATATGCTCACTTTTACATGGTTGTTCATTAATGATTATTGGTACCCCGTTGCTGTTTACCCCCACTGTAAAGGAGTGGTTTCTAAATATAAAACAATACTAGTTTAGTACTAACAGAATTAGTATGCAAAGTGCATACTGGTTTCATATAACATTGTTTTTCTGTTTTTAATTTCGCTATCAGTAGATGGTGATGTACTATTACTGAATGTAATCCGTCCAGTAGTCAGTGCTTCAGCACTGACATGGTTTATTGAATATACGTATTTATTACTGAAATTTACAGTTCCTAAAAAATGTAATTATTAATAATACTAAGGTTCTCCTCCCTCAGGCATGGGTGACCTTAGCCGATTTTTGCTATCCTTTTGGGCCCTTTTGTTTTATTGTTCCCAAAACTTGAAATTATTTGACTTTTCAATCTTCCGATTTTAAGCATACCTAATAAAGGTTATTCAAGAAACGTGTCGTGCGCACTAAATTTGATATGTACGTTTTCATTGATACAAAGGTAAAATGTCAATGAGATAAACAGTGTACAATAATCACAATCATCATAGATTGATTTTATTTTATTTTTGGTGTTAAGCGCCACTTACAGCAATATTTCAGCTATATAATGGCGACCAGTTTTAGTGGTGGTGGAAGAAGCCGGAGTACCCGGAGAGAACCATCGACCTTGGGCAAGTAACTAATCCTGATAGACAGCAACAACGGTGAAATATAAAATTAATAAACAGTAATAAAACAAAAGTTCTGACAACACCAGGTATGTCTTAGTGGGATTCGTGTTACTCCATCTTTAGTTGTATGTGTATGTTTTGTTGATCGTTGTTTGTCCTCTTGTTCTGTTTCTTTTGTCTATTGTGTTTTCTGTCCTTCTATTTACAGATTCTGATTACCCCTTTGGTATCTTCTAACTTTTGTCTATTGTGTTTTCTGTCCTTCTATTTACAGATTCTGATTACCCTTTTGGTATCTTCAAACTCTTCTTATAAATAAAGCAAAAAAACAAAAACATACCACACTGTCAGAAATCTATTTGGATACCCTTTGGTTTTATTGCTCCCAAACACTTTTAAGAAATTTGGTTTTCCAATCTTCCGTAATTTGAGTGTACCTGATGAAGGTTATTCCAGAAACGTGTCGTGTGCACTAAATTAGATATCTACGTTTTTATTTTAAACTCCAATCATAAAATCGTAAAAACAGAGGCGAAATAATAAGAAACTAGTTTTGCTTTAGAAATGTACGAGTAAACTTCAGCGATGATCGCTTTAACGTTCCAAAAAAATATTTAAAACAGGTTAGGTTAGGGTTATGATTAGGGTGCTTAACGCCACTTTCAACAATATTTCAGCTATATTGTGGCGGTCAGTTTTATTGGTGGAGGAAACAGGAATACCTGGAGAAAACCACCGACCTTCCAATATTCTTTTCTGGATTTAAAATTCTATAATATTTTTTTAAATGACGAAATGTGTTGACTGATAGTATTTTATTAATTTTAATTAAGAGATGAAACTTTAACATAGTATGGAATTGATTAAAAATCAGAAATAAACAATAATAGCCACTAATATAACTATCTAAAACAACACGAACCGCTTCTCTGGGAAACTAAATAAAAAATAAACAAACAAAACAAATAAAGGAAAGCCATTTCTTGGTACGGGAAACACGAAAAATGCAGTGAAATTAACTTATGAAGAGAATTATTTTAAAAAATACACACGGAAATTATTCAACTACAAAGCCTTCTTCTTTCCATTAAAATAATTTCAAACACACTAGTGAAGACATATATTGTGAGTGAACAAGTTTAGATACTGTGTTCCATAGACTTAATTTTACTTTGTTTTCTCCTTGTTAAATGAACCAACAAATTACCATAAAATTATCATATATTTTGAACCGTTTATTCTTTTAAGGACACCATCATATCAAACATTTGACGAATTTATACCTGTAAGTTCTGGAAATACAATGCATTCATATATTCTAGTGGGCAATGAATTGTACAAAAACAAACAGGAATGTGGCTGTGCAATTTGAAATTAATTTAGAAATTATATTGTTATTTCTTTGGATTTCTAAATATAAAATTGATCATTAAAATTATGTTTCTTTTTCCCGTAACGTAAATATATGTTTTTTTTTATATTATTATTTAAAGGGAACCTTGGATGTCACTGTATTTTATCTTATTACGACGTTAAAAACAGTTTGAAGATATCACAGAGGTAATCAGATGTCGTACAAGTGGACGACAAAGCTAGTTTGGGTCACAACCTCTCATAATTTTTTTTATTTCTAACCACAATTATATATTTTTATTATCAATTACCATTTATAAGTTATATTTTCGTTATTCTTGACAATATCCAAAACTATATATTTTCGGAATTTTCATCATCAATTAGAATTTATCAATTATATTTTCCAAATGAAAATAATTGGATACATCCACAGAGTTTTCTTGTAGGTATAATATATATAACAAATAACAAAGGCATGTCCCTTGTTGTCACTCTGTCTTGTACAATTTAGCGTGCTACTTATTCTAGTCATTTAAAGACAAATCTTTTTAAATTTGAACATTGCAAGATTTATTGATTTGTAACTAAAATGTTTGCTAAAATTCAATCATAAAAAAAAAGAAATAATTACATAATTTCTGTATAATTATTTTACATTATAATATTTATATAGTCATTATCCTATTGTTGAGTTTCATCGTGTAAGAAAATAATCAAGAATAAATTGTGTCTTTACAATGCGTAAAGTTTGTTATTAGTTTCATTCATATATCAAATATGCACATATTAATTACCTAATAGAAACTATACACCTAATATAAAATGTATGTAGCTAAAAGAAAACAGTCGGGGTTAAAAATATTAAATAACAACACTAGAAAATGAGAAATATTGTTAAATTTGATTAACTGTTTTCTAATACTTAAGGCACTATATTTACAAATCCAACGACAACACTACCCCCGGGCATCGCTGTCTTCAATTCAAATTTCTGCTGCATTAAATATCGTGTCTCAGCATCTGTTTTAACAGTTTCTATCTCGTCCAATGTTGTAAGTAATTCCATAGCAAAATAATTTCTTGTGAATAAATGAATATATTATGTACAATGCCTAGATTTTCACAAAGTAAATGTATTATTCAGTTCCTAGTGCACACATCTTCATTTGTTGGGCAATAAAGAGGACTAAAAACAAATAGTTCTATTTTCTTAATATGGCACCGTCTGGTAATGCAAATTCGGAGGACACATTCATTATCTTATTTATGATATGATGGCGACGTCGTTAACGAGGCTGGATATTTAGGATATGATACTCTCATTGAGTCTAACATGCAGTTATTGCACGCGCAAGGCACGGACCAGCGTGTTGTAAACATATGTCTATCATGTGGTGTCACTAATGACGTCATTTGTGTGGCGCTCTCCTTTGAAATAACAGTTTGTATTGTCTCTAAATCACGATGGTTAACATGGGAAGGTCCTGTAACCGTAGGCACAGTGGAAACGCTTGGTAATGATGGTGAAAATTGTGGCACGTGCGGAGGTTGTAAATGAGCCGGTGGTGCACGTGTTCGAATCGGATGCGTCTGATAAACATCACTTACAAGTTTCTTCATTTCCTCAAGAGAGCTATTTAACATCAATATATAATTTTTGGCAAGCAACAATGTAGCTATTTTTGATAGTTTTCTAACAGAAGGACCATTTGCGTATGGCATAACCTCTCGAAGCCCATCTAAAGCAGAGTTCAAATCATGCATCCGTCTTCTTTCTCTAGAATTTATCTTTAATCTCAATTCCTGTAATTCAGTTTCGTCCACACATTCAGCCATTTTCCTCTTGAGAGTGCTAATAGCTTCTTTTCTTAGAGTTTTCGTGGCCTGTCCACATTTCGGCGAATTTGAGGAAGCAGATTCTTGTGAACTATCACTTTCATCTCCATCAACATTCACCATGTGTTCCACGCAGTGTTTTAAAGTTGTTCTATGCTCCATTTTTGTTTTTCGGAAGTGCGGTCTTTAACAAATCACTTAATAATCTATCAGAAAAATCTTGTAACTTTTGCTGTCACTTTGGTCAATGTCTTGATGCAGTAAGGATGCATGCCTGTTTTATATGACAAAGTCATTCATCCGTTGTGGAGTGTGAATTGAAAGATTGGCAGTCGAGTCTCTCCACTCAGTTGATTGGGCGGAGATGATGTATTCTATTGTCTGCTGAAGTATCTGGAGGCGCCCCGAAACTTTAACAATATGGCATAGTATTTTACCGTATTTATAGCCACTGGCTGTTATCACATTTAAAACTATCATTTTAATAGAATTGTTAAACACTTCAACTTTTATGTAAATAATTGAATTGTGTGGTTTGTCGTTTTTCTATTTGGTTTTTTGTAACTTTCACAAAGATCTAGTTAATAGTTATCATGCAGAGTTAAATTGAAAACTATTAATGTATTCACAAATTCAAATTGAAACAAGTTTATTTACATATATATTTATGATACAGAAGTGAAATGTATCTTAGATTTATTTGTATACCAACATTTCTTAAAAGTATTGCAGAAAACGAAAAATTTAATTATTTTATATATGTAAAATATTTTTATTTGGAAACAATTTAATAAAATGAAAAATACAAAATACCACACTATGGGAACAATTCCAAAATCAAAGATCAAAATCGTAGACTGAGGTAAAAATCGATATCCCTAGTACATCGTAGACTGAGGTAAACATCGATATCCCTAGTACATCGTAGACTGAGGTAAACATCGATATCCCTAGTACATCGTAGACTGAGGTAAACATCGATATCCCTAGTACATCGTAGACTGAGGTAAACATCGATATCCCTAGCACATACATATGTGACCGCTCACATCCCTGTCGTGGTACAGGCACTTTAATAAAAAGTGGTGAGTTAAACAGGTTATATGGGCCCAAACCTGCCATCTTAGAGAAATGATGCGATCATGCAAGTGCTATATTGTACACGTGAGTAAAATATAAATCCTCACATATAACAATGAGAATAGCGTTATTACACAAAAGGCAATAATCTTGAATGTTATACATAATATGTTCAAAAACAACGAATCCAAATCAGAAAAAATGCAGCTTATCAACGGTAACAACACCATACTCTCAAAGAGGACAAAAAACAATTTAAATTGTAATGAACTAGAAAGTAAAACTGAAATACTACTTAAAGCTTAGAATTTCATGTCCCACTAATGATAAGTATCATCTTCATTCTAAAAAGTCAGTACCGTGATTCACAAATTACAATGCAAACATGTCTGAGACCTTTGTTGATATTGCAGAATTCCTAACTTCCGTTAATATTGTAGAATTCACAACATTTGCTGATATTTCAGAATTCCTAAGCTTTCCTTGTACTGCAGAATTCCTAAACTTTCCTTGTACTGCAGAAGTCCTAAGCTTTCCTTGTACTGCAGAATTCCTAAGCTTTCCTTGTACTGCAGAAGTCCTAAGCTTTCCTTGTACTGCAGAATTCCTAAGCTTTCCTTGTACTGCAGAATTCCTAAGCTTTCCTTGTACTGCAGAAGTCCTAAGCTTTCCTTGTGCTGCATAATTCCTAAGCTTTTCTTTTATTTGCAGAAGTCTTAATCTTTGCTGATATTGCAAAATTCATAAACTTTGCTGATATTGCAGAATCTATATAACCTTTGCTGATAATGCAGCATCCCCTAACCTTTTCTTGTATTGCAGAATTCCTAACATACGCTAAAATTGCAGATTTCCTAAGCTTTCCTTGCATTGCAGAATTCCTAAGCTTCTCTTGTATTGCAGAATTCCTAATCTTCTCTTGTATTGCAGATTTCCTAAGCTTCTCTTGTATTGCAGAATTCCTACGCTTTTCTTGTATTGCAGAATTCCTAAGCTTCTCTTGTATTGCAGAATTCCTACGCTTCTCTTGTATTGCAGAATTCCTAAGCTTCTCTTGTATTGCAGAATTCCTAAGCCTCTCTTGTATTGCAGATTTCCTAAGCTTCTCTTGTATTGCAGAATTCCTAAGCTTCTCTTGTATTGCAGATTTCCTAAGCTTCTCTTGTATTGCAGAATTCCTAAGCTTCTCTTGTATTGCAGATTTCCTAAGCTTCTCTTGTATTGCAGATTTTCTAACCTTTACTGTAATTGCAGAATTCCTTACATTAGCTGTAATTTCAGAATTCCTCATTTTTGCTGATATTGCAGAATTCCTAACCTTTGCTGATGTTGCAGAACCTCAAACTTTTGCTGATATTGAAAAAATATGATGTTGCAGAACTTCAAACTTTTGCTGATATTGAAAAAATATGATGTTGCAGAACTTCATACTATTGCTGATATTGAAAAAAACAGAGTGGCTTAAGGCAATAGACATGTTCTTTTTTTAATCTAAATATAATTGTGTCAAGAAAATTCATGCAGTGATGGACCAGAATTCCATCAATATCAATAAAGCGAACAAAACAACTATCTCACACCTCAAACTATTGAATGCAAAGAAGACCACGAGATTGACCGATAAAAATCGTGGTCCTGGCTTTGGTCAAACAAAAACCTATGAGAGGGTTAAACCGGATATTGCGTTCCTAGGGTATGTTCATAGCATATCTGTTTGCTGGAGCTACGATATTTTGCACAAAACATTATATCAGCATGTTCTATGAACATTGAAGTTACACTGGTAAAAGATCTATGTTTTCACAAATTCTGGACGGATATTGATCTGAAACATTTTTATTTCCTCTTATCTTGCAATCTTTGACAACATCGCCAGTGTTCATATATCTGGTATGATTTTATTTGAAGTTGGATGCCGAATAAATGGAACAATAATGTTTCTATTTGACATAATCTATATTTAGGTATTCTATTTTGTGCATGTGTGTGCTTGGTAAGGTCATGGCATTTGAAAGTGATGAATAATTAAACTATGTTTTAGTAAGTTTTAGTTGAATTATATTCCTATATTGTTGTCAGGCTAATCTTATATTCCTATATTGTTGTCAGGCTAATCTTATATTCCTATATTGTTGTCAGGCTAATCTTATATTCCTATATTGTTGTCAGGCTAATCTTATATTCCTATATTGTTGTCAGGCTAATCTTATATTCCTATATTGTTGTCAGGCTAATCTTATATTCCTATATTGTTGTCAGGCTAATCTTTCCACCCGATGAATATTATTCCAGAAACTTTTTTTGCGCACTATTATTGATATATACGTTTTTTTCTATTTTGTTGTTGTTGTTGACTTTTGTAATTTTCATTGCTAACAGCTGTGTTTTGCTAAATCTTTTGGAAAAGGCTTAGGCAATAATGATAGACAATCTAACTAAACACAACATGAACCTCTCCTCTAGAAATAGTCAAGCTCCTAAACGTTGCATTTAGAGGGATATTTTCTTCTTCTTCAATTCGGTAGCTAACCGTTTAGTATCTATTATTTTTTAGTATAATATATGTTGCCAAAAATAAATTATGAAGGTTTCAAATTGTAGTCCTACTCTACATTTTTAGAACTTTGAGCAACAACAGCAAAATGTTATTAAAATTAACTATATCTAGAAGCAAACAATAGCTATGAACATATTGTTTAAAAAAATTAATATAAGAATCGGAAATGAAGGAATCTTCTGAAATTTAAATTATAGCTAAACATAGGCTATATAAAAGTGACGAATTGTATGAGTTCAAAAATATTGTTTTCAAGCATTATCATAATTGATAAATAAATATAGACCAATCTACTAGGAAAAAAATAGTACCTCCCATAAATAAATATAGACCAATCTACTAGGAACAAAATAGTACCTCCCATTTTACAGTCGCAAAAATATAGCAGGAAATGTAAAAGTACGCAATATAATTTTGAGATTTGGATGAAACATATGCATTTTGTTGTTAAATAAAACAGTTCATACCAAAAATAGACGTTAGAGAATACTGAATGGGCAATCAATAAAGGAAAATCCAGAGAAACTGGCAACATAGGGTACACAAGACAAAGGGGGAAAAACACAACACAATCTGTATTAGACACACTATACGTAAGCAAACACAAATAACGTAAATAAAATATGAACCTTCCTACAAACAACTGGAGATAATGATGAAGCGAACATCGTTTTATGAGGATATCGTAATGGACATCACAACATGGAACTCAGAATATAAAGACACATAATAGAACAACACAAAGAACTAAAAAGATGAGTAACATGGAACTCAGAACGTAAAGACACATAATAGGACAACACAAAGAACTAAAAAGATGAGTAACATGGAACTCAGAACGTAAAGACACATAATAGGACAACACAAAGAACTAAAAAGATGAGTAACATGGAACTCAGAACGTAAAGACACATAATAGGACAACACAAAGAACTAAAAAGATGAGTAACATGGAACTCAGAACGTAAAGACACATAATAGGAAAACACTAAGAACTAAAAAGATGAGCAACACGGACCCCACCAAATAGTCAATGCTAAAAAAAAACAATATTGTTTGTACAATATCACCACTAACAAGTTCAAGAAAGCATAGTACAAATAAGAACAGATACTACACGTCTTGTTTTGCTATATACTCATTAAAGTTTTGGCCCTTTAGTTTTATTGCTCCCAAAATTTTAAATTATTTGTCTTTCCAATATTTTGATTATGAGCACACCTGATGAAGGTAATTCCAGAAACATGTTGATATCTACGTTTTATTAATTTTTATTTCGACGAATTTTAAGATTTGAGTCATGTATTATATTATCAATTTAGAAAGGAAAACAGAATAATTTGTACATTTTAAACAAAAATCAATACCCAAGATTTGCTTTCAATAAGTTTTAGTTACGGATAACAAAACAACTAAAATGGCTAGTTTCAGCAAGTTTGGTTTTGTTATAAAGAGAAGCAATTATCATTTTATGACGTTCCAGTAATCAATCTGCATTAAATCTAGCTCAATCTATCAACGCATTAATACAGACATGATGGCCAATGAGAGCGTGAAATGGTCTCTATTCTGATATCTAAAACAAAAATTTCACGACTTATTGGTTTTTATACCCTGTCTATGTGTTAAGTCGCCTCTAAAGACATCTGGTCTGGGTTTGGTTGTAAAACTGTAAACATTTTTATTAGGTGTCCACATGTTGTTTTATGTCGGTTTCCGGGTAGTATCAAAAATTGTTAAATTTATTTCCCATCACTACTTAAGTGGCGGGACATTCAACTCTTATAGTCTTTTTGTGAACATAGAAACAAATGCCATTGGAACTGCTGTACCTAAGCTAACCACTGTTTCTGCTTTTGTCATAAACTAAAATATGCTCTTTAATGAAATGAAAAAGAAAAACTACCACACTGTCAGAACATTTCCAAAATTTTAATAGAAAAAGAAAAACTACCACACTGTCAGAACATTTCCAAAATTCTAATAGAGAAACAAAAAATACCACTGTCAGAACAGTTCCAAAATTCTAATAGAAAAACAAAAACTATTACATTGTCAGAACATTTCCAAACTTCTAATAGAAAAACAAAAACTACCACATTGTCAGAACAGTTCCAAAATTCTAATAGAAAAACAAAAAATACCACACTGTCAGAACAGTTCCAAAATTCTAATAGAAAAACAAAAACTATCACATTGTCAGAACAATTACAAATTCTAATACAAAAACAAAAAATACCACACTGTCAGAACAATTCTAAAATTATAATACAAAAACAAAAACTACCACACTGTTGGAACATTTCCAAAATTCTAATAGAAAAAAAAATACCACACTGTCAGAACAATTCTAAAATTCTAATAGAAAAACAAAAAACTTTTACACTGTCAGAACAATTACAAAATTCTAATAGAAAAACAAAAAATACCACACTGTCAGAACAATTCTAAAATTCTAATACAAAAACAAAAACTACCACATTGTCAGAACAATTCTAAAATCTAATAGAAAAACAAAAAACTTTTACACTGTCAGAACAATTACAAAATTCTAATAGAAAAACAAAAACTACCACATTGTCAGAACAATTCTAAAATCTAATAGAAAAACAAAAAACTTTTACACTGTCAGAACAATTACAAAAATCTAATAGAAAAACAAAAACTACCACATTGTCAGAACAATTACAAAATTCTAATAGAAAAACAAAAAATACCACACTGTCAGAACAATTCTAAAATCTAATAAAAAAACAAAAACTACCACACTGTCAGAACAATTCCAAAATTCTAATAGAAAAACAAAAACTACCACATTGTCAGAACAATTCTAAAATCTAATAGAAAAACAAAAAAACGTTTACACTGTCAGAACAATTACAAAATTCTAATAGAAAAACAAAAAATACCACACTGTCAGAACAACTACAAAATTCTAATAGAAAAACAAAAAACTACGGCAAAATAGACACCATGAACACACATATACATGGTCGCTGACTTTCATGGTTTGGTACAGGCACTTCAATAATACTATTTATAGAGTGGCGGTGCTAAGTATGATGTTCTAAAGTTGATTGATTTGTTGTTGTTTGTTTAAGTCTAACGGCAAATATTTTGTGCATATTAAGGACCAATAATACATGTATATAGTTGTGTATGGGTGATGAAAATAGCGCAAACAAACAAAAGACAAAACTAAACAACAACAAAAAACTAACAAACGAAACAAAACAAACAAAAAAATAATGCAAAAAAGATGACAAATAGATTTATACCAATGCGGTTCACATTAGCAACCAGAGTCAAAGATCACAATATCAAACAAGAATGAAATGAAAACACACAAATTAGCCAAAAGAACAATAAGCTCTTTAAAAAATATTCTATACATATCTGGAAGTGAAACTTTTCAAAGTGCGTAAAATGATGTGTCAGTTTCCATGGTATTACCTCATTATCTTGTACATCCTGATTATTTTGATAGAAAATCGCAGGAATAACACGTTAACAATAAGACAATTAAATTCATCATTGCCATGTATATAAACTATTATTGTCATGTATATAAACTATTATTGTCATGTATATAAACTATTATTACATACTTAGTTAGTATATAAACTATTATTACATACTTAGTTAGTATATAAACTATTATTACATACTTAGTTAGTATATAAACTATTATTACATACTTAGTTAGTATATAAACTATTATTACATACTTAGTTAGTATATAAACTATTATTACATACTTAGTTAGTATATAAACTATTATTACATACTTAGTTAAAATAAATTTGTATGACCAATATGACCGGAAGTAAACTGTCCATATTTTCACACCCCGGGAAAATAACCGTTTATTGGATTACTACAAGATCATTTCCATATCGAGGCTCATATTGGCCCGGGCCAATATGGGCTTCGACTTCGTCTCAGGCCAATATGGGTGTCTCTTTTCTAGATGTCGGAAGTATGTAATAAATAGTTTAATACATGGGCATTTCCATATTGGCCTGGTTATCATCCCTCGACCTATATTGGCCTTCGACTGCGTCTCGGGCCAATATGGGGGTCTCGGGATGATAATCAGGCCAATATGGAAATGCCCATGTATTAATCTGTATTTATTGTCGCTCTATTACTGACTATTTCTAAAAGATAAAACGAGCTGTTTATGTTAGATTGAACTTTCATTCCAATTTCTTTTAATATAGATATCATATAAAATAATTATTCAATCACTTTGCATTTTGGTTAATAAAACAATATAATTTTTGCAATGTCTATGTTTGCTAAATAAAAACGTTGACATCTAATATGGAATAATCGTCATCATGTACGTTCATAGTCAGATTACAAATCCAAGATATTTAGCTGGAAATAAACCTAAGAGTGTAAACAATATAGTGATGGGAGTCTAAAGTTTTCAGTGATTGATTAACATAAGTATTAATACTTTATATTACTTAGGAACAATACATTTCAAGCATAAATATATCTAACAAACCATGTTAACGTGGAACTATTGGACGAATGATACACTCGGAGACTAATAGTCCACCAACTGAGGTATCAACCTAGTTTTAGTAATAAAATTGTATATATAATTAGTGCACACGGCTCGTTTCTGGAATAACCAATATCAGGTACGTACGCCAATAGCCAAAAGATTGCAAAACCAAATAACTCTAAAAAGTTTTTGGAGCAAGTCAAGTCACCTATGCCTAAGGGAGGAGAATCGTAGTTTCATAGAGCTGGAATTTGTTTTAATGATTTTAGATTACAACCAAAAAATGCCAGCATTTGAGATTTATTTTCCTAAATATCATCCACATAATTATAGAAAAAGGTATATATTAAAAAAAAAATGGAACCATATGAATAATGACATTTTGTACAACAACAAAAAACATTACAGTGTATAAATAGTGAATTTATCAAATATAATGTATATGATAACTTTATACGATAAAACAGCATAATTATAATTACAAATATCAATTGGAACACTCAAACTCTTCTTGTACTCATATGCATTTTAATATTAAAAAAAAGAAAAAAAAGAAAAGAATATCTTATTTAGTGCACATATTTCGTTTCTGGAATAACCTTTATCAGGTACACTCATTATTGGAATATTGGAAAACCTAATAATTTAAAGTTTGAGAGCAAGCAAATCAAAGAGCCTAAACAGGAAACAGGATGGCCAAAATCAGCTAAGATGACCTATGCCTGTGGGAGGAGAATTTTAGTTTGGGTGACAATTACATTATTTAGATACTGTAAAATTCACAAATAAATATATCTAATAAACCATGTCAGTGCTGAAGCATTGACTATACTGGGTGGATGATACCCTCGGGAACTACTGAAGCATTGACTACTGGGTGGATGATACCCTCGGGGACTACTGAAGCATTGACTACTGGGTGGATGATACCCTCGGGAACTACTGAAGCATTGACTACTGGGTGGATGATACCCTCGG
>MJUT01063566.1:74958-87207 GCA_002080005.1 Gigantidas platifrons
TATTTATACATTGTCATAACGATGCTTTAAATCTCATTTAAGCATGATGCGTTTTAAAGCGTTTCAGCGACCACGCGATATAAGAGAAAAACGGATGCGGTTGTTTTTTCCGTACGGACAGCGCTACCGCATTTAATGTTTTTTTTTTACTATTTTTGCAAAAAAATCGGCAATGCGGCGACGAATTTCCACATGCGGGCGGGCCTGAGAACCAAGAAATTAACTTTGTATGGCCTAAGGGTTTTGTAATATAAAATAAGTAAAAAGAAAAATTGAATAAAAGGTAAAATAATATCTACACAGCCTTTTTAAGTCTTAAATATATGTTAATTATGTCTTAAAAATATATATATATGTAAGTTAGAACTATAGTAACTAATAAGATAATAAAATTGCTTCGGCAAAAACACTTTGTTTAATCAAAGAGAGTTATCTCCCATTTTTCAACTCTTCTGTCAAAAAGTGTAAACAAATGTTGCACAATATTTCAATTTCCAACCACGATGCCTGTTGCTTGTTCAATTTGTGAAGGGAGGGCAATTCTCAAAAGACCGAAAACGGTAAATAACAGCATTAAGCACACAAAAAAGTGATAGTGTATCAATTTCTGAACATACATGTACCACATCCGTACGGTACAGTAAACTCAATATATCTATACCATGCAATGCATATGAAATTTGAAACTGATGTCAACTGAACCTCAGGTCTCTGAACAATTATTTGTAGGGATTAGGGTCAATAGGCTGGCAATGTCAATAGCATGTGACTGAACTCACACTCACAGGGACTTGTTCTCGGTACTTCTACTTCTACCAGTTTGCAGCCACCATCAATCACTGATGATACTGCCACTTGACTTGTAGTCCTACAATATAAGACTCCAAATAATGCATGGCTCTCAGCCTCTCACTAGTTTTAAATTGGAGGGAGAAGTGACTTGTTTTTCAGAGAGCTCAGATGGAGAAGTGGGGAGACTTCTGGGAGAAGTTAATGATGATTAATCAAAACAAATGTTTTGTGACCCAACTCACAAATTACCTTCCCAAATTTAGTAAATAGGTTTAAAACTCTGATCTGATTTGTTCTGTTTTTTTATTTATTCATAATTTCCTAAAGTACATCTATTCAATGTAAAATATTTATTTCTGTCTAAATGCCCCCACTTTTTACCAAACTAAATCATTGTCAAAAAAATAATTTTTGTGATTCAAATGTTTATAAAATAATGGTCTTTTAATGAGTCGTTTTTGTTTTAATATATTTTTATTCTTACATGACCTCCTTCAGGGGTGTGGAATTGCCATGCCCGACTCGTCCGACTCGTACATAGAACCTGCCGGACAAGTAGATTTTCCTGGCTAGCTTGTCCGGGGACAAGTAAAAATCAACAAATAAAAATAATGTCTAATTAAAGCTCTGGGAAGACAATTCCTCAAATGATATTATATCGTAAATATTGACGGTTATATAGATAAATGTTTTTTTTTTTTTTTTTTTATTGGAAACGATCACGTCAGTGGTGTTACGAAAGCAGCTAAAAATAACCAGAATCGTACAAGTTCTAAGTTGAGTATTACGACCCGATTGCAATGATAATTGTACTGCATTTACTTAGCGATAACCGGGACCGTGTAACAGGTTTTTACTGGAGTTCCGAATGTGACGTTTCCTTGCTTGTCCATAGATTTTCATAAACAAGCAGGGCCTTACATCCGTGAACGTATAATACAAATCGGGTTGCAGTCGTTACAATGGACAAATATTTGATAATAAAAAAAAAAAGTTGGGAATGATTCTGGCCACAATGAACATCACGAGAAAGTTAAACGCAATACTCTAGCGGAAAAGGACACAAAATGTGAGGAAAAACACCCAAGTGGCTAGCCGATTTCTCATGTTTCTGCTGGATTCTAATGGTGTCTCATATTGAAATATCTGCAGAAAATACTCTGATTTTGCTGACAAGAAATCATTAATGTTTATTGGCAAAATCATGGACAGAATGGATACAATGTACCTATATTCCCACCCAGGGTTTCCTCTGGGTTTAATTTTTTTTGAGCCAACACTTGAGCCAAAAACTAAATTTTTGAGCCACTTTAAAATATTTTGAGCCATAAATACTTCAAAAATGTTTGGCACTAAAAATGCACATAAATATTAATCATTTATTTATTTTCTTACTGCATACATGTTAAAACAATATAAGGGTACATGTACTTTTTGAAATACAATAGCACAATAATGTTTCAGTTACTCATAAAAGACAAGTAGATAAAAAATACGATATTACACTGTTGTTTAAGTTACTATCATAACCATAAAAGGCAAATAAGTAAAAATACAGACTGTAAAAACTGTTCTATTTTTTTTAAAACTGAGCAAATTCCTTGTCACTTTTTTAGTCACAGATGCAGATTTAGGCTTGTCTGCAATCTCTGGAACATCGTCGGCAGGCCTTGATTCTTCCTGCAGTGCATCTTCAGTTTGCACTGCCTGCTTGCCATGGCCCCATAATTCGGACAGTTTCATTACTTTTCCCGGAGTATTACTTTCAAAAATTAATTTTCTTTTCCGTCCCATTTTAAATACGTAAAATGGAGTTAAAAATTTCAATGCGTTTAAAACGATAGTGCTAAAATAAATGACAAGTTTCTTAAAATTATATGAAAACAATTCACGAACTGACAGAGAGAAGTCATTCACCCGAGACCATTAATTAACACCTTTGTTTGACTTACCTTTTATGTATTTTACAAGTTAATTATCCTATCAACAGATATAACATTACGAACAGCTGATTATCGATTTTCTGTCACTTGATCAGTTCATGGGTAACATTCGAAGCTTTCCGAATAGCGTTATGGGAGTTCCGAAGTAACGAACTAGAAAATGACCGCCACAACAGACGATGAACATTCGAAATCTTTTGCGCCACATTTTTGAGCCAAAGTAAATATTTTATCGCCAAAATAATAGATTTTTCCCCATATGCGCAAATGGCGCACGCCAGCGGAAACCCTGTTCCCACCAGTCATCTGCAAAGTATGAAGACACCACTAAAACTAAATACTAGTACATGACTGTTTTGATTGATAAATCCATTGTCAAGGTTAATCAAAATGAACTTCATTGATATGAGATTTTTTTCAACACAGCTTATTCTGTATCTAAAAACAAACAGCTATTCTCTGATTGCATATTTCTATCTGTAATCCAAATTTAAAATGTCCTTCATTTGGGCAGTGATCACTTGCGCAAGGATGTTTGTGTTAACTTTATTAAAACTATATTTCAAATTTTACGCAATGATGTAATAGACAATATAAGCAAGTTCAATTTAGCAACCGTGTTTATAAGTATCAAATGTTTGTACAAAAAATAGGACAAGTAGGATTTTGTCCGGACAAGTAACTTTTTTCAGATGACTTGCCCGGGGACAAGTAGAACATGTCAGTATTTCCACACTCCTGCCTCCCTCTTTCGCTTTGTTAACAAACGACCGAGTTATCCATTCGGTATAATCTCATTAGCACATGTGCCGGTGAATGTGACTGACTTTTCCGTAGACGGCATAAATTATGTGCGACATTTTCCGCAAGCGTAAATATAAATTACCGTCTTCCAATCAAAGTATACTACCGTATTTGTACTCTTAGACATATCAGAATCGAAATAAATCATGGAAGCCAGAATGTGTATTGAGTTTTAATATGGATTGGCAGATATTGGTAAATTTTATCCCTCGCTTCTGACTTGGGATAAAATGCTAATATCCGCCAATCCATGTTAAAACTCCCAACACATTCTGGCTTCCATGATTTATTTCTTAATTAATCTAAAATTAAAAAAAAAAGATACACATTTATCTTACCGAAATTAGTATACTCCACAAATATCCGAACATGACACATGTAATTTAAGCACATTACATTTTATTGTCACAGAATTATAAAGACTTTTGACCAATGAGAAAGCGAAGTCAACCATCACAAGGTGACCTCTTCGCCCTGTAGCGTGAGCCCTGAAGTAATTTATAATGTGATGTTTTATTGTTATAGTCCATTTCTTGATGTCAGATTGCATAATTATATAAAGGTGTTTAATAATTTTTCCCATTATTGACATAGTCGAGAAATGGAATATGCCATGATAAACGTCACGATTTTGATCATGTGGTAAACTTATTGAGACCAGAGATAATGGCAGATTATTTAAAGTAAACATTCGTTAAAATGCACCTTTAACAACTTATGCAATACATTTGTAGATCTCTATTAGTAGAAAAAATTATCTATAGGTATATATATTTCTGAAATTATATTTATTATGAATACATGTAGAAAGAGGGGTAGACCTCTACTGAAAAAAAGTTTTTAGAAAAGCTTGTTTCATCAGCGCCGATGAAAACTATATTGTACATGCCGTACATGTACATACTCAGTTGATGTCTTTAAAATAGTCTGTTTTTTTGTGTTGATTGGAAAACCAAGATGTTTAATACCTTTTTCTTTAATACCACTGAACCATTTGAAAGCAAACTGGCATGTTCCTTGGTTGATACTCTACATTTTATTTTGCCAATTGAAAATCCAAGATGTCCACCACTGCAGGAAATCTTCAAGAAAGGTCCAATAAAAAAAACATCTTCTCAGATACAATTAACTAGTGATGGGTCACACTTTGCACCACTACAACAAACCCAAATTATACAAATATACATATGATGATTGGATAATAAACAGACAATATGATTTATAACCTGATCAGTGATGTAGGCTCAGGTGGACATTTAATGGAACAGTAACTGTAAACGTTACCATTTTTTTTGCTTTCACTGATGCCAAGTTTTGCTAAAAATGGAGTAAAGCCATGTTTTCAAGAATTGTCTCCCTTTTATACTCTGGATATATGGTCTTTAAGAAATTACTGTAACAAATACCTTCAATACAGGGTTTTCCCTAGTTTTTGAAGTAGAAGGCTGAAACCAAAATATAGAAGGTCTGGGGACCACATAGGTCCCCAGCGGGACTAAGGGGCAGCCCCGGACGAAAATGGATTTCAGCAATGTTGAGGGTGTGAAACAACCTCTCCTGGCAGCATATATGTACATTTGTTTTTCACTGAATTTTCATTATTTTATCCAATTTCATTAGGGACCGACCATTTATCTTGCAGGGGGGGAGGGTTATGATTTTTTTTATTTGTTCAGAAAAAAAAATTCGGACAACACAAGAGTTAGAATATTTTTTTTTGTCGCGCAAAGTGCAAATTTTTTTTCCAGAATTTAACATTAGGTTATATGACAAAAACTCTGAATCATATTATTTTTTTTTCTCCATCAAAATCAGAATACATTTTGTATTTTTTTCAGCAACATTGGGAATCAGAATATTTTTTTTAGAAAAACACCATAACCCCCCCCCTTCAAGTTAAATGGTCGTTCCCTTATGTAGTGAAATCAATTCACAAAAAATGTACACACAAGCTGAAAGGATAGTTTGGTTTCACCCTTAAAAAATCAATTTTTGACCAGCCTTCCCTATAGAAGCACTGCAATTGTGCTGTTCTAACCACTGTTATACCTATTTTAGTTTATGTTATGAATTTGAAACCGTATGACTATGACAACCAGTTAATAATAACCGGGTCTATTTGATAGATCTATGTTTAGTGTTACAGTTTTGTTTTACAATAATTGGTAAGTTATACGTTATATTTGTGGTCATTCAGTGTCATATAAATATAACTCTTTCGCAACTTTCTGCTTTAGCACTCTACCTACAATGTGTGCCAGTATGGCATCAAGAAACATCATGTGCATGTTTAACATGACACAGTCACCGGCCGGGCACAGATTTCGGCAACTCATTAACTGGGAACACTTCAAAGTCATCTTTTTATCAAAACTACAACTTAAACTGCATGATTTTTGTGCATACAACTAAAAAACTCGAAGGTACTAACCCCTTGACTTTGATTTTTCATGTTGTTTCAGTAGAGTGTTATTTTCTGAGAACACCAGATGATGGTACGCCGAATCGACAATCATACATACATACATACATACATACATCTTCATCTGTACCTCCTCTCTAGGAGAACCCTACAGTTGTAGGTGAAACAATTGTGCGGTTTTGGTGGCTGGAACCTATACAGTGCAGTGCAAACCCTTATTCCTTCCATCACCATTAAGAGAATTCCTTGCCCGATAAAATATTCACAGAAATAATAAATGCATAACGATCGCCAATTGGTCAGATCAATCCGGTGCTTGGTGAAAATTTATTTAGTAAATAGAATCCGTTAATGTAAACAATCGACGAAAACGAAATAATTCACTTATGAATCCGTGGTTGAAATTATAAACATCGAAAGAAGACGTTTTTATTAATGCAGGAAATATTGTCACATACATTTTCTTTTTTTGACAACAAAGTAGGCGGCTCAAAAACAAAAGTAGACGTCAATTTTGCCGGCTGCCGGCTTCAAAGGAACACACTGCCTTTAATACATTTTTGAGTGATGTACAATTGTAATGCAATAATATATTTAGCTCTCCTGAGCCACAGGGGTGTGTGAGCTTTTACTAACTTGGAGTCGGTCGTCCGTTATTTGCTTTTCTCATTAAGTCTTTATCTCTGAAACCACGGAACCAAGTTAAACCAAACATGGCTAGGATGCATGGTCCATGAGTGGTTTTACTTTACTTTCATTACTTTCAAGTTTGTATCATACAACCCTGTCATCCATTCCATTTACTAAAAATATAAATATGACCATTACTGCTTTATTTGAGGTCATAATAATCTCAAATTTGATCTGTAGCTGTATAACAATCAGTTGTTGAGTGTATATTTTATCTGTAGCTGTATAACAATCAGTTGTTAAGTGTATATTCTGGTTTTCCGATTTTCCGTGTGATGTATCAATCGTGTTCATACTGTATACAATTTATACAGACTATGCAAAAAAAGGCTCATTGTGATTAAAAAAAATTACATTGAATTTCTTCTCTTCAGAAACAACAGAACCAACCTCTACCAAGCTTAAATTTAAGCTTCAAAAATAATTTTTGGTATTTAGTTTTTTAAATATTTTTTTTCGAATTATTGAAGGAAACACAATTTTTATCAATATTATTTTTTATGTCATTCAGTTAAGAAATATAAATACCCCAAAACTAACCTTTGGAGAATAACTAAAAAATATAAGCTGTCACAAAAAAAAGATCCAATCTGACAACATTAATTATAGAACTGATCTCAAGTTTCAGTTCTAATTTTGTATCAGCATGGAAGCTGCTGGTGTCCAGATGTAGAGATACTTCATCCCAAGTCAAACAGGACTCAAGGATGTTGCTTTGGTGTGAATTTCATAGGTTAAGTGGCAGTTTTCTAACTTTGTCATCCCAGAGAGAGACCAGTTCTGAATGAAAGCAAACAATTGATAAAAAAAAGCTTGAAACTGAACAGAAAAAATAATGAAAGAAAAACTTGTAATGACCATGATTTAAACATGTCTGACTGTGTTCTTTTATGCTGTCGGTGCAATTATATTTGTCCTTATTTGATTTGAATTGCAAACAGATTTTTAGCCAGTAACAGAATATCTTTATACAAACATGTACAGAAAGTTAAAAAGAATCCATCTGATTGTCTGGACAGTAAAGCACAATCAGAATTAATTATACAAAGACAGATTTAATTCCCCTCTTACCAAAAGTACTCCAAAATATTGTATTCACATTTTTTTTTTTAATTGCCCAATTTGTGCAATATGAACGGTTGCTACAAATTGTTTTTATTGTCAAAAAATAAAAATGGAATGAAAAGTTGCGGTTCCACAGCTATATGTAATGGTAAAATTTGGTTGACACACGTAATTAAGAATTTCTTTTCTTGAAGATAACTGATAAATAAGATTATTTCATTCAATTCTTTTCATAAATTGTTCCTATTTTCTCAAAGTTCTCATCTTTCGTATCGAGATTATTCTATAGTCTTTGTCATATTAAAGCACTTTTTTTATTTCACATATTAAGATAAGGCTCTGCCCATCTTGTCGATGACTAGTCTTTTGTATATTTAAGAACATAAAATATGTCTTTCTCGTGTAAACCTAACCACTGAACATTGTTAAAATGTGTCCTCTCTTGTAAATTGATGTTTAAGACGTGTAATTAGGGAGGACAAAAAGCTACTTTTTTACATCTAATTTAATTCCTTTATACCTATCGTTTACATTTACCTTGTTAGACGTCAAGTGTGATTTTAACACCTGCCCAATCAAACCACCTGATAGCGTTAAAGACGCAAGCACTTAATTAACAAAGATTCTCGTGTTTCACCCTCCAACCCTGCCCCTTGGTTATCCAATCCGCGCATCTTCATACAAAATATTTTTCTAGACGATAACTATTTTTCTTTGAAGTTTTTTAAAGCCAAAGTGGGGTCAGATTTAAATCTTCTTCGGTGGCAAAATGTAAATGTTGACAAGGTCCTGGAGAGAAAATTAGCACTCGTCATCGTTAATCGGTGTTAAGTTTATAAAACATCAAATAGATATATGAACACAGTGATACCTTAGGGAAACAGATTTATTTTTTTCTATAATTTGTCACATTTTCTATGAACTTTTTGTCCAAGCGTAAAAATCTAAAATTAGTTAAACCCACTTGTCCAGCTGATCATCAGAATCTATTGAGAAAATTCATCACTTATGGATTAGCAAAATAACTTTTATAACTTGAATTTTAATGAAGTTGTTTCTTTAAAGGATGAGGATACATTTTTGTATGGTTGAAGTTATTATGAAAAAAGACTGAAATATTTAGAGGAAATGACAGCTGTAAATACACCACATAATTTGACCTTTTCCATATAATTATGTGTAAATAATATTTGACTTATTTACTTGAATGCCGTAAAAATGTTCAGTGTTTAATTAATATTTTTTTTAATGTATTTCCAGTTCTGGGAATGAAAATTAGAGTTTACTGATCCGAATCTAATTCTTGAATTTATTTTTATATCTAGTTTTTAAAATAATACTGAAAAATTGACGGGTCCAAACAGAGTTTTACTGGTCTTGGGATGGACTCGGAGGACCTGATGCTCATCATGAGGACTGCATGTATTTGCAGTTATTTTTTTTTCTTTCAAGCAATGAAAACTAGAAAAGCAATATATTTTCAGGTCACCATAAAATTTTCTTGATTGAGTTTACATTTATTATATATGCCTTTTAGGTCACATTACAAAAATTTATTTCATCTCTTTGGGAATTCACCATTTTAGAAATTAATTAGTCATACACGTTATTATACATCATCAATATACCACATCCAATTCCTTTATATAAATACATATATACAATATTGGTCTATTGCTGGTGAATACATAATTAATTTTACAAGGATTAGAAACAACTATTTATTTTTATTTTTTTAATGTCCATATTTCATTTATAAGTGATTTTGTCTTATGTTTGATCATACGTATACTAAAAAGGACAATTGCTGCATGGCTCAACACACTATAAGTATATTTAGTATTAATTGTTCTAAAATGTTATCCACTGAAAGTTAAATGTTATTTTATTCATACATTAATAATAACAACAATCCTGATGGTTCTTATAGGGCATACATATTGCCAGCTCAGAAAAAAATTATCTTGTTCGTGTCCAAGTAGTTAATAAATTTCACTTCGTGATACAGAATTCCTAAAAAAGTCTATATTATGGAATACCAACAACTAGTCGTAATAATCACACAAGATTGTCTTTTGATAAATATTCTATGTATTTAGTCATTAGATGTATGTAACATATTGCTGTTATAAATATTTTACATGTACATTGTATATATATACATGTAGATACAATTCTACACACAGATCTGATCAGAAAACATATTTCCCATCCTTGTTTCTTTGACGATGTTATTAATAAAGTTAACAAATAGTAAATCTGACACATCTAAACATCAGTGATTGTAAGATAAAGAACAACAATAGAAGAACTATTTATCAAAATGTTTGATTGCTTATGTTTATCTGAATTTCAGATGTTAAGCTCCTTCATTGTTCAAAATAACAAATACTGAGATAAGAGTTGTTTTTAGTTCAAATGGGAACTGCCACGATATAATTATAACTGAAATATTGTTGAAAGTGGTGTTAAATACCATAAACCTAAACCTAGTTCAAATAGGTACTTTGGTACAATGTCCTAAGTTTGTTGAAGATTTGAACACAAACTGAATGTGAATAAAAGACAGAGATATCATGACAACAATTTAAACGTATGACCTTTGAACTTTTAAGGTTATAAAAAGGAGTTGTTTTCTTCAGGAATCAAATTAATGTCTTCAGTGATTAATTTACACAACTATTTTTTGTACAAATTTGCATTTTTTTGTCCTTTATGAATTGAATTGTATATTATTACATTGTGACTGTAGATGATACATTATAGTAAAGCTAGGATACACTGCTGAGTTCTTTGTTACAGCTTACCCTAAAGCTACTTAACAACTCACTGAGTTATTGTCCTCCTCTAAACTGCCTCTCTTTGAAGTCTGGAGTGTGTTATGTTTTTATCAAGTTAACGAGTAGGATGCTGTCACAGAAGACAGAATTCTTGCATAAAATTATATCTGCTAATGACAAGTTATCTAAAACTTTGACATATGTTTAAAATGTCTTTGGGTGATGACAAAGCTCTTGTCCTTAATTTACAGCACGTGTTTGGCCGGAAGGTTGAAAATATACGATGGGAAAACAAATTCAAAGTTAATTGGATGTGCATTGTGAAGATCACAAATAATGTTAGAGCGCCTGTTTAACAGCACAAGTTTCATGTCTGAAGAAGTTTTAAGTCAGTTTTTTGTCCTCTTGACTATACAAGAGCAGCTTTACCAGATTAGAAACATAATGTAAAACATTTTAAAATATGTTGTAATAAAAATAATTAAACAAACAATAAAATTGGTTTTGTTTCAGTTACTTTTAAACCAACATGAATTTATGATCTTTGGAGACAACATTACATGCATTATGTTGCATAACTTGTCTCTGATCCAATTTGTCATATTTTGGAAAATAAGAATAATTTTTTAATTATCTAGGTCTAATGTTTGAATATCTTGGTAATTTTATTGTAATTATACAATATGTAAGCACTTTCCAAACAAAAATAGTGGGTACGAAAGGTTCTGTGGTCAGAGAGGTTAACTTGCATATACATGTATACCTTGTCAGGTAAATAGAAGATCCACAATTAAGTTACTCACATTTCATTATCCACTATATGACAATTGGAATCAGACACATGTTATTAAGTTATTAATGTACAACTTACATTTTAGTAATGTGTACTTTATAATCAAGAATTGACAATCAAATCTGAAGACATCCATCCTTACAGTACAGTCAAAGACATACCAGACATAAACAGAATAAAAGATATATCAGTAGCAATAAGATGAGTGATACATGTATGAGTGGTATGTCTCTGACTGTACTGTACAACAAATCACTTGTTAGTTATTTCTATAAATTCAGATGCATTGTTTTTGGTCATATCAAAGAAATAAACCAATCAATCGATCAATGCTTTTCAGGTAGGCAGAATTTTAACAGGAAACTTCTCCCACATTAAATGTTTCTATGTCTTTTGTGTCTTTTTTCTGAAAAAAAAAGGTCTTTGATGTAATTCATAAAAAAAGATTATGAGTTTTGAAGTTAATGTGATGTATTTTCTTCCCAGAACCATTTTATTACCTTCATTATAGAACCACCTGTACTAACTAGAACAGTACTTCCCTCCTATATTATACCTTCCTCGCTACATGTAGTGTTTAATCCAGGAAGTTACATGTATTAGGGACAATCATGGTCATGATCGTCATCGTATGGTAGTTGGATTTACAACTACTTGTCCAATCAGTGCCTATCACCACTAAGGTTGTGAGTTCCTGCCCTGCTCATGGTGAGGTGTACCCGATACAGCATTATGTTATAACATTTGTCAATAACTTGTCGCAGGTCAGTGGTTTTCTCCAGATACTCCGGTGACCTCCTCCAATAAAACTGACCACCACGATATAGCTGAAATATTGTTGAAAGTGGCATTAATCATAACCACCTAGCCCGCTGCATGTATTGATATAGTAATGGTAGAGGCCAAGTATTGATATAGTAATGGTAGAGACCAAGTATTGATATAGTAATGGTAGAGACC
>MJUT01063566.1:87681-108433 GCA_002080005.1 Gigantidas platifrons
GTATTGATATAGTAATGGTAGAGGCCATGTATTGATATAGTAATGGTAGAGGCCAAGTATTGATATAGTAATGGTAGAGACCAAGTATTGAACTCTGTTTTCTGTAATTTATTCCTAATAACTTCAACATCACGTCTCCACATGGAGTCAATTCTATTTAAGTTTCTTAATAATTTATGCAAATGGTTGATTTGTTAAAATGGTCAATTTATGACAGATAAGTGATCTATGGGGCAGTAATTTAAATTGAGGACAAAGTTTTACACTTGACCCTCACTCATTATACATGCCTCCTTGTGTGAACATCTGTAATGAGGTTTATGCTCAAACACTAGTCATTTAGATAAAGGCGATCATGATGGCCGAACTAAACAATAGGATGTCCTGGTAATTTGTCTGTTATTGTCCGTTACGGCACCCACACCGACTTGTGTTAACAAATGAAGTGGAAATATTAATGAAATTTTGATAACGGTTGTTAATAAGGTTTATGTCCATTGTACAAACAACCCCTTTGGCTTTGCTGTTTATACTATAGTATGATAATTGTGCTGTATAAGAAAATTGGACGATTTTATTGGATAAATTAGTTTTTGAATGTCTGTCTTTTTACTGAGTTGACATTGATAGATGATCATTATATGGTTTATCAATTATTGAGATGGACAAAATAATCAAACAACTATTTCTTTCTTTCTTTTTTTTTTTGTAATGGAAAATTTCTTAAAGGGATATTAAAGCTCATTTTAACATATATTTTTTCAACTCGTGACGAAGGTTGTTTCTTTTCAAATTAATTGTAAAAACAATCCATAAATACTTTGCACGCCCATATAATCCCTAATATCGTTAAAATATCACTTAAAAGGGTTGAAAAAAAATTTTGTCCAGGAAGCAAAAATTCAATTCAAGACAAAGACTGCAAGATATGACAGAATTATCAACGAATTATGTCATTTTTACAAAGTTTCATTGATAAAAACCGGGTTAATGTTTCATAAATATCATTTATTGAACCAATTGCAAGTTTTCATGAGATACAACAAAAATACCAAAATGAGCTTTAATATCCCTTTAAAAAGAACCAAGACTCTTGTGTCATTAAGAGGGATATCTTATATACTGTGAAATCATTATTAATTGTGGGCTTCTAATTTTCGTGGATTTTGTGGTTCACTTAAACTGTGAAAATTGAAATCTAACGAAATACAATTTACCTATTGACTGTTGCCTGTACTGTTTGAAACCACGAATTCAAGAACCCACAGATCAATGCATTTTGTAGAAACCATGAAAATACTTTTACGGTAGCATGTCTTTTTTTTTTTTATAAACACACGTTAATATGTACCTACTACTCCATTCAATTCTTTTTAGCTACTGGCTTGATGGGCCATGCGAGCTATTGTCACCACTTTTTGTCTGTCGTCATCTGTTTTTACATTTTATTTTTCTCTGAGACCATTTGGTCAGTTGAAATACTTCTTTGTTTTACTGTCTTAAGAAAACAATAATGTATTTTTTGATTCCATTATCTGTGATTTTTATTTCTGTATCAAATGAGATGAAAGTTATATAATGTTGATGAAGAAGAATTTCACATGTTTTATATATGTCAAAGGAGCCATCGTGATTGTGATGGTCATCATATGGTAGTTGGATTTATTACTAACTATTCAATCAGTGTCGATCACCACTAAAGCTGTGAGTTCGAATCCCGCTCAGGCAAGGTGTACTCAATACAATATTATGTGATAAAGATTGTCAGTGACTTGCGGCAGGTCGGTGGTTTTCTCCAAATGCTCTGGTTTCTTCCACTAATAAAACTTGACTGCAGTGATATACATGTAGCTGAAATATTGTTGAAAGTGGCATTAAACAACGTAACCCTAACCCTATAATGTACAAAATGTACCTGAAGAAGAATTCCATGTATTTTATATTTGTCAATTTTCTTTCAGGGAGATGCCTTATGTAAAGAATGTTTTTACTATGCCTTTGAGGAAGAAATTCACAAGACCATTGTTGATGCCAAGTTATTTACAGCTGGGGAAACTGTAGCTATTGGTGCATCAGGAGGAAAAGGTAGGTGGGGCATTTATAGGGCAAATCATATTGTGGCTGGTAAATTGTCAACCAACTGTTTAAACAAAACTGGTGCTACCAGTATGGTATAATTCACTTGTATATACTGAATTATTGGGATCAAAAACTGGTGCTACCGGTATGGTTAAATTGTGTCTTGTGACTTGTACTATGTACTTAATTAAATTTAAGACAAAGTTACAATATATATTATAAAACAAGATGAAGTTTTTTAATTCCAAGGGAAGGTAAATGAGGAAATCTTTTTTTTTTTTATTTAATGACACTTTCAACAATTTTCCAGTTATATTAGTTATATCGTGGCTGTTAGTTTTATTGGTGGAGGAAACTTGAGAAAACCACTGGCCTGTCACAAGTCTACTGACAAACTTTATCACATAATGTTATATCGAGTACACCTCGCCATGAACAGGGTTTGAACTGATTGCATAGGTAGTTGTAAATCCTGGCAGAGTTGATGGGGGACTTTTAAGAAATAAAAATATCTCAGATTATTTCATATCAACAATATTCATTTAATTATATTCTTATATTTATTTCACATTTGCTTGTCGAAATTTGAAATGTAGTGTAATGAGAAATATTTCAAAAGATATTATGAAATAATTTTGAATATTTATTGTGAATGAGCATTATGAGGTTCGAACTCACAACTTTAGTGGCAATAGGCACTGATTGCATAGGTAGTCGTAAATCCAACTACTGTACAATCAAGACTGTGACAGCCCCCGGCCCCTTCCCCCCCCNCCCCCCACCATAAGCAAATCAGTAAAATGCTACTGATAGTATATTAATAAAAATGTAGATATCTAATTTAATGTGCATGATGCATGACACGTTTCTTTGTATAACCTTCATCTCTGAAAGACAAAAGATTTGATAGCTGAATAATTTAAATGTCTGTAGGAACAAGAACATGGGTCTGAAACATGCATCAAGAAGGCTATAAACAGCTAATGTTACATGAAGAAGGAGAACCTTAGTTTTAGTAATAATTACATTATTTAAGAACTGTACATTTCAGTAACCATGATTACCATAAAATAATGACTAAAAATTTTAAAATGACTTGTGTTTTTTTTTTTGTAGATTCTACAGTTTTGGCCTATACTATGAAGGTATTAAATGAGAGATATAAGTATGGTCTTGACCTGGTTTTACTGTCTGTAGATGAGGGAATTACTGGATACAGGGATGACTCCTTGGAGGTATGTATGATATATCAGTCACTGGGTATCTAGATCTCTTGATTAATTATGATAATTAAGACTACCGGTATTTCAATTTATCTCTTATAAATGTCAAAATTTTTATTCTTGATGGAAAAAAATGCAAGATTAAAGATAAACAAAACTGGTACTTAATAATGTAATATACTTTTTAAAGTCAAAGTTATTATACCTTTTTAGCCACATTTAACTTAAAATATTCTTATGGAATTTTTGTAAGATTTGATTTTTTGCCATTTTTCAGACAGTAAAAAGAAACCAGAAGCAGTATGAACTTCCTCTAAAGATTGTGTCTTATGAGGTATGTATATCTTTGTTGATATTGTTGTCTGTGTCACCTTTGTTTGTTAACTTTTACCTCCTAATCTTCATCTCTCTGAAACCTTTTTTATTTTATGTCTGATAAGTATGTTGTTTTCCATTGAATTTCTCTGAAAAAACATTAGTCTGTACTTGTCCTACAGATTTGTTGTTACTTACTGTTTTCAAGATATAATACATGTAATTGGATAGAAATGGGATCAACTCCCAAAATGTTGAGTTTTTATATTAATGATAATAATAAGAACAACTTTATTGACAGAGGGTAGCACAGTTAGTACAAACTCTAATCTTCATCTCAGAAAGCAATCTTATTTTATTATTACAAGGTAACTTTTATTTTGATAGGGATTTTTCTTTTGTATGCATTTTTAGAACAAATATGATCTAGCTGTAATGATTTCAGAGTTTAAAAGGTTCAAAGGGAGCCAGAAGGGACCAATGCACAAAATTATAGTCATTTTATTTTAAATTTATTTGTATGTATATTTTTCGATTGAATTCCAAAACAAAAATCATGTCTTAACTATTCCTACAGATTATTTATACCCTTTCCCAAATATGAGAGGTCCAAAAGGGACCAATGCTTAAAATTCTTTAAAAAATATAAGTCCTATTTTAATGGATTAAAGATTAGCATAGGACTCTATGCAGAAAATGAATAAAATAATGTTTCTCAAAAGCACTAATTATTAACAGGGCCCGGGTGGCTCAATGAGTTGGGTAGTTTGATTACCTAACAACTCAAAAAAGCCTATCACCAATACAGCGTGGGTTCACGCCCGGCTTTGTAAATTACAAAAAAGGTGCACTCGACTCCCAAGTGATAAAGTTTACCAGTTGCTTGCACATGGTCGGTGGTTCTCTCCGGGTACTCCGACTTCTTCCACCACAAAAACTGATCACCATGGAATAGCTGAAATATTGCTGAAAGTGGTATTAAACACAAAAAATCAATCAATCTAATTATTGATTGATTGATTTTTTGTGTTTAATGCCACTTTCAGCAATATTTCAGCTTAATATCAATATTTGTCTATTTTCAGGACTTGTATGGTTGGTCTATGGATTCAATTGTAAAACAAATAGGACTTAAAAATAATTGTAAGTTTTACAAGTGAAAAATCACAGCTAATTAATCAAGACAGAGAAAATAATTGATAAATTTATTTGTGGTAATAATCCAATATAAATTTATTTTTCTTTCATATACATGTATTTCATTTACCAGTACACCATATGTCTATCTACAAACAAAAAGCAATCAGACAGGGGCGAGAGACAACTCAATTCAATTTGGTACTATAGAGCAATGCCAGTTAGAGTATTTGATATTTATATTAAGGGACCGTCGTGATCGTATAGTAGTTGGATTTACATCTTCCTGTGCAATCAGTCCCTAGCACCACTTTTGTTGAGAGTTTGAACCCTGTTCATGGCGAGGTGTACTTAATACAACATTTCGTGATAAAGTTTGTCAGCGACTTGCAAGAGATCGGTGGTTTTCTTCGGGTACTCTACCACTATATAACTAAAATATCATTGAATGTGATGTTAAACACCATAGCCATAACCCCCGGTATCTACAAACATACAGTGTGTGTAAAACAAATCTCTTACAGACATTCAGATAGGGGAAACAACTCAATTCAATTTGGTATTTTAGAATAATGCCAGTTAGACAATTCAATATTTATATTTACAGGTACATTTTGTGGTGTATTCAGAAGACAAGCATTAGACAGAGGAGCAATAATGATGAAAGTAGATAAAATTGTTACAGGTAAAGTATGTATTTATATCTTAATAGTATATATCATATTACAGGTAAGTATGTATTTATATAATAGTATATATCATATTACAGGTAAGTATGTATTTATATCTTAATAGTATATATCATATTACAGGTAAGTATGTATTTATATCTTAATAGTATATATCATATTACAGGTAAGTATGTATTTATATCTTAATAGTATATATCATATTACATATTAAGTATGGTATAATAACATGTAAACTGCATCAGTCGTGTAATGGTTAGAGTGTTCGCTTCGTATGCGGTAGATCATGGGTTTGATTCAGTCGTGTAATGAGTGTTCGCTACGTATTCGGTAGATCATGGGTTTGAACCCAATTATAAAATTGGTATTTGCTGCTTTTCTGCTCAGCATGCAGCATTACGGAGAATGAGCAAACTGGCTGGCTCGAAATTAGAAGATGTGTCCAAGTGGGGTGACATGTCTATCCGCGGACTGTTGTTTCAGTGAGCTAGCACTATAAAAATCCAACTAAGGGTGCTGGTCTAGTACAAATCAGACCTTATCATCATTTCATTGAAAATTAAATTGTTCTCGCCATGATATAGTTGAAAAATTGCTGAGTTGGCATTACACAGCAATCAATCACTATTATTGAAGATTTATTTCATGACACATATATATATATAAATTTTTTGTATATAGAATAATGGCAGTTTTGAAGGTCGAGACACTTATTAGTATTGTTGTGAGTTTGATAGGATGAGATACGATACTAATGATAATGTTTGTCAAGACCTTCAAAACTAACATTATTGTTTTTTAACGGTAACAACAACATGTGTTTGATGTCACACAGACAGATAATCTCCAGTATCAGAGTCACTTTGTTGATACTGATTATATCACTTGGTGAGATCAGAAGGAAAAAATTGTGCTTCTCTGTGAAGCACACAGCATTAAGGAGACAGAGCAAAGACTGGTTGGCTCGGAATCAGACTAATGTGTCCGAGTGGGGCGACATGTCTACCCGCGGACTGTTGTTTTAGTGAGCTAGCACTATAAAAATCCAAATAAACATGTTGGTCTAGTACCAAGCGGACCTCATCATTATCTCATTGAAAATTAACTTGTTCTCGCCATGATATGGCTGAAAAATTGCTGAGTTGGTGTTAAACTATGTATCACTCACTCACTCAAAAGGAAAAAATATACAAATTAGGCCATGCAAAGTTAATTACTTGGTTCTCAGGCCCTTTTTTGTCAAAATTGATGAGGGAGGGCGGCATTTTTTTTATCCTTTTACTGCTGTAAAAAGTGATGCGGGAGGCATTTTTTCTTCTTTTTTTTTGTGAAAAATATGACAATGTATAAATCTTTTGTCTAAATGTCAAACGGAAACATGTTTTTTATTTATACATTGTCATAACGATGCTTTAAATCTCATTTAAGCATGATGCGTTTTAAAGCGTTTCACCGACCACGCGATATAAGAGAAAAACGGATGCGGTTGTTTTTTCCGTACGGACAGTGCTACCGCATTTAAATTTTTTTTTTACTATTGTTGCAAAAAAATCGGCAATGCGGCGACGAATTTCCACATGCGGGCGGGCCTGAGAACCAAGAAATTAACTTTGCATGGCCTTAGAGATAAATACATATAAACCATGAATCTGACTTTTCTATTAATACAGAATTTGTTTATTTTATTTTAGGACATAATGCAGATGATATAGCAGAAACGGTAATAATGAATGGTTAGTACATTAAATAATGAATTAATTACAAAACAAAGAATTTTATCTTCTTCTCTCTACAGTCTTAATGAACATTAGGGGATATGAATGGAAGATAAAATGAACATTAGGGAAAGGAAAATGAATGGAAGGGGGAAAAAAAAAACGGAAGGGAAAGAATGAATGGAAGGGAAAAAATGAACGGAAGGGAAAATGAATATTAAGGGAAAAAAGGAACAGAAGGGACAAAAATGAACGGAAGGGAAAATGAACATTGGAAAAGATAAACATAGGAAAAGTGAACATTGGGAATGTCATCATTAGGGAAAAGTCAAGGTTATTTTTTTACAAACAAATGTACAAAAGAAAGAAAGAACCCTCAACAACGACTATATCTTGTATGATGAAGACAAATATTGTACATTGTATTTCATTTCAAGACGTCATTGTGATATGTAATTTTATGTTTATACAAATAAAAACCATTAGGAGCAGCAAAAATAACCTACGCTGCAATGGGAATGCTATGTAAAAATTCATCAATATTTTATAAAGGGACATAACTCTTTTTAAATTTATAATTTCAGTATTACGAGGAGATATTGGTAGACTAAGACGTTGTACAGCTGTAACAACAGTAAGTTATCTAGGTTGATCTTATCAAAAGAAATTATGTTAAAACCTTCCAACTTCATAACATCAAAAGTATACCATATTGGTGGTGTAATAATGGTAATGGTTAAGAGTGCTTGCCACGAGTATGGTGGATCATGGGTTTAAGACTATAATATTGGTATTTGTTGCTTCTCTGTTAAGCACACAGCATTAAGAAGAAAGAGCAAAGACTGGTGGGCTTGGAATCAGGATAATGTGTCAGAGTGAAGCGACATGTCTACCCATAGAGTGAGATATAGATATCCAACTAAGGATATTAGTCAAGTACAATGTGGATATCATCATTATCTCATCATTGAATGTAATTTGTTCTCGTACTGATATGGCTGAAAAATTGCACATGTGGCATTAAACAACAATCACTCACATCTTAAGTATTAGTTTTTGTGTAGTTTCACTTTCTAAAATTGACATGAATATTTTATCATGTGACAATCAAATATAATTAAATGTATATGTATATAAAATTATTTTGCACATTAGAAATTATAAAGTCAGTACTTTTTAAAAGCTCATTATGTGAGCATTTCTGACCAGACTACCAAACATCACTGTATAGCATCCCATAGAAAAATGTTACTAAAAATAACTTTTTACATTTTTAGGGAACTGATGGAGCATTACCTCGATGTAAACCTTTTAAGTATACATATGAGAAAGAAATTGTCATGTAAGTTATGCACATAGTAGGTTTTTTAAACAAAATTTTATTTGACAAGTTTTTACTTGTTTAAGTTAAAGGGGTGATATAGACACAAAAACAACAGTACAAACATCATTGTCAATTATCCATGACTAATCATGCTCCACTTATCATTCATGTGACACTTCATCTCAAAGCTGATTGGCTCCAATATGTTTTCATCATGGTAAATTATTTCCTCTTGTATAACAAACTGCTGAAGGAGAGAATTATTTCACACTACTTGGATACTTTGTTTGGATAGTAAATAAAACAAACATAGTTTTAAATTATTTTTATGACCTTCCTCCCAGCGTGATCAGCCATTGGCTACTGATGATGTACATACATTTACTGTTTTTTAAATTAGTCAAGAGTATTGGTATTTGATGTCATCTGAGGTTTTTTGCCATTGTTTGGCATCTGTTATCCATCACAAGCTTTTTACACTTATTACAAGGGAAATAAAACCTTTTCTGTGTATCAGTTGTTGTTCCTAAAAGTACATAGAATTTTCTAAGATAAACTCTCCCTTTGAATAAATACAGTACCTATTGTCCTTTGTAGAGTTCATTCAATGTCAAGATTAAATGTTTCAATGAGAAGTCAATCATTTATTGATTTATTTTGCTGTACAATAAAATTAACTCTTCTTTTGAAGTGTACAATTGACATCAATTTGTAACTATAATCGCATGCTCTGACATTGGTTGTCCTTATTTAGTATTGGTACATGTATTTTCATAGTCACAAGACTAAAACCTTAGATGTGAGAACTAATTTTGACTTTAGTTTCTTTCCAGATTCAAGAATATTAATTAATTATTTCTCTACATTCTCTTATAGGTATGCATATTTTAAGAAGTTAGATTACTTTTCAACAGAATGTATATACTCACCAAATGCTTACAGGTACAGTAATCTTATTATTATCATAATTACTACTTAAAACAGGGCCGTCGTGGTTGTGATTGTATGGTAGTTGGATTTACAACTACCTATGCAATCAGTTCCTATCACCACTAAAGTTCTGAGTTCGAATCCCGCTCATGGGGAGGTATACTCAATACAACATTTTGTGATAAAGTTTGTCAGTGACTGACGACAGGTCTGTGGTTTTCTCCGGGTTCTCTGGTTTCCTCTACCAATATAACTGAAATATTGTTGAAAGTGGTGTAAAACACCATAACCCTAACTACACTTCCAATATGTAGATAAAAACATACCACAAATAGCAGACACAACACATTTAATGACTCATACAGAGGAAGCAATGCACTATTCTTTTTAACACATGTATTACACGAATGTCTGTTTTAATAGTGATGTTGTCGGCCATTGCTGTAAAATTATTTAGATTCTTTAAAGGTGTAATGTATATATTATATGTTTCAATATAATATATTGGCAGATAGTTTTTTTTATTCACTAGTGCAATATATAAAAACAAATGTTGGTTTTTATACGGTTTTGCAAAACCGTATTTACTTGTGGCCTTTCGGCCATTTTTGTTTGTTTACATGACAACCGTCATGATCTTATCACCTGTCGAGACAGAGATGGCTCATCAAAATATAGATCTGGTGCTTGTTAGATAACAGTTACACTTTGAATGTTACTACTTTTGCAGATTTTAAGATAACTTATTGTGTCTCAAATGGTAAATGTTTAACTATGACAAATTGTCAGGAGGATTAAAATGCCGATATTTATATTGTTTGTCTCGCTTGTATTATTACACTAGTTTTCATTCATAAAAATATTCCGACAAGTAACATTAACGACTTGTCCTACATTCAATTTTAAGATAAATCTAGTTGTGTATGTTCCGTTTTCATTTTTTTTTACATTGTTTAATAATGCTTGATTTTTGTAACGCTTTGAGTATCAATTATTGTGTAAATAAAGTATTTATGTCGTTTCCTTGTAATGGGATTCCCCTTATAAGTTCATTAATTATTTCCCGCCATATACGACCGAAGTACGACAGTAAACGAAATAGTTCACAGTGATCGTGCGAAAATTTATGGAATTGGTTCTAATTAGTTTAATTTTGTGAACAGAATCAGTATAACAGAAATAATGAAAAACGTGGCATTGACGTAGGACGCTCTTTATGCCTTTACAAAGATGCGAACTGTTACTGGCGTAGTAATTTATTCTATTATTTTTGCGTGGGTTTGTTGACAAACATAATTAATCAAAGGTAGAACACTATATGAAAAGTGCATAATGAAATATAAGTAAGATCTAGCATAATTAAGGGGAGATAATTGGACTTATTGATATTTTTGTTGTTGTTTTGTGTTGGTGTCTTCAAAAGCAAATCACCTCTTAGGGAACGACCATTTAACTTGAAAAGGGTGGGGTTATGGTTTTTTCATAAAAAAAATATTCTGATTTTGATAGAGGGAAAAAAAAATAATCTGATTCACAGTTTTTGTCATATAACCTAATGTTAATTTCTGGATAAAATTTCGCACTATGCGCAACAAAAAAAATAAATATTCTAACTCTCATCTTGTCCGGAAAAAAAAATTCTGAACGAAAAAACCCCCCCATAACCCATAAACCACCCCCCCCCCTTGCAAGTTAAATGGTCGGTCCCNAAAATAATTTCTGAACGAAAAAACCCCCCATAAACCCCCCCTTGCAAGTTAAATGGTCGGTCCCCTATATGGTTTGTTTGATTCAATGAAACTTTAACCAAAGCTAGTACACCATATGAAAATGTGCATGAAGAAAAATTATTACGGACCTGCATAAATCAAGGGGGAAATAATTGGACTTGAGGATACTTTCATGTTGACCTATGTAGATGACATTGTAAGAAAATCTACTCCTCTGTGGTTTGTAAGATGTCAATGAAACTTTAACCAAAGGAAGTAAATCCAATCAACCTGTGCATAATTATGGTATTGCATGAAGGAGGGATAATCAGACTTTGCTGCATTATGTTGTCAAATTGGGCCACAGAAGTATTCATTTGTGGCATGGCCACAGTACTAGTATTGCATTGGGCTTCAATTCAGGAGTCAAAATCTATATAAGTAAGACATATAGAATCTAACACTGGCAAAAGTGCAAGACAGGGAAATCTCCGACACCCGAGGGTAAGATTTCAATCGTTCGCCGACGAGGCTTGCCGAGTCGGCGAACGATTGAAATCTTACCCGAGGGTGTCGGAGATTTCTCTGTCTTGCACTTTTTGCCGGTGTTTGATTTTATTTCTCACTTTTATCAGCTGTTACCTAATTGTTTTGTTTACATTCCAGATCGAGCGTTTTCCCACAAATTTTGTTTCCATTGCTGAAGTAAATATTCAATTTATTCATATGCATCCGTGTCTTGGCAGTATTTTAAATGTATTTCATAATAAAATACAATGTATTTAATAAATATATGATAAATGTAATTCAACACTACACCTGTGGCTGTGAAAAAAATATTTGAATTTGGTCAAAGGGTGGTAACGTTAGTTACTAACAAGGGAGAGCACTCTATTAATTACTCAAAGTAAACAAACATTAAGAGTCATACACTGTGAAACATGAAAGGTGCACGATAGTTAAATTATTAGCTAGCAGAATAATATACATACATTAATTTAAAAATACTTATGTAATAGAATCGTGGTTAAATGAAAGTAATTCAAATCGTGATTGAAATTGCTGAAGCGAAGTAAAGATTTTACCGGGAAAAGTCGCATGTGAGCTGTCTTGTACCAGGGGGTACAAGACAAGGAAATCTCACATCGCTAAAAATAGGAACTGGTCTGTCTCAAAAGTGAGAAATAAGTTTCCTTGTAAAAAAGAAGACCAATTACACATTAAAGCAGCTTTTCAAGTTCTAGTCACATATGACATTGACCAATTAAGTTGTAGCTACCTTGATTTGGAAAGCATTAAATAATAAAGTCAGAAGAGGTCATAAAAACAGAAAATANAATGGAGCTGCATGCAGTGACATATAGGAGCAGTTTTAATTTGATTGGTCAATAGTAAACACATAAGCACTTGGACATGTTGGATATAGCCATAATAATAAAAGATGTCAAATACTGTGATGTCATACTTGCCAGAGTTATGGCTTATACCAAGTTAATGACATTTAGTGGTTCATCTTGTCAGTAAGATCTCTGTCACCTGGCTCTTAACCCATTCCACATTTGAGTGAACATTTTATTGAGAAGTTTGAGATATTTGCTATGATGGTTGATTTAGTATAGTACATGCCAGTCATAATATAACATATAACCTTGACCTTATTGACATAGTTAAGTTGACACCCTGAATACACAGACTGGTTACCAATTATTGGTCAAATGATTCATCACGAAGTATGTCGGACATGTTATGTTCCTCATATATACTCTAACACTGCAAAATAAAAAGCCCAAGCATGTCAGATGCACAAAGAGCTACACTATCATTTCTCTGCAGCATTAAAGTTGGTGATGTATGTTCGTATGGAATGTCTGCTTATTTGGAAATCATCCATTCTTGGAATCACAGCTAATATAAAGTTTCAAGGCAAAACCGTATATCGAGCTTTGATTTTCACTACTATAAACATTTTCTTTCTTTTTTTTTTTAATTTACAGAGGTTTTGCCAGAGCATTTATTAAAGATGTAGAAAAAATTAGACCAAGTGCAATCATAGGTATGCTATGGTATTTATTCAATGTCTGGTGTTGAGCAACACTGAAACTAGTTGTACATCTGGTGCATTATATTTATGCTGGTATCTGTGATGTTCTTTGTTCCAGAAGACATGACAGTTTTTAAATGAAGATATTTTTACTTTAAAACAAATTCATTTTATCATTAGGTTAACTTGATGATGCCACCCAAAAGAAAAGATTTTTGAAAAGTAGAGGTGGACCGTGTACAACACATTTTTACCTCAGACCATTAATACTTTTGTCCACCTATTTAGTATTTAAGTCTTGTTGGTGGGTTGCTCATAATACAAATCAAGTAATGGTATGATGAAACAGTGAGCGGGTGGGTGTGCAGAAAGTGCAATAGGGTCGCTACTTTGTGCTTTCAACTCTTCTTACAAATTAGATTCTAAACTCTAAACACAGTTGTTAGAAACATATCAGAAATATGCTTGTGTCTTTTCGATGATAATACAAATGTAATAAAAATTTTACCGAAATAATAACTATTTGAACTTCACTTTCTATCAACAAGATTTCAGTAAACGGTAC
Organism: Gigantidas platifrons; assembly: GCA_002080005.1. Lineage (NCBI taxonomy): Eukaryota > Metazoa > Mollusca > Bivalvia > Mytilida > Modiolidae > Gigantidas > Gigantidas platifrons. The sequence continues at coordinate 101,409 of MJUT01063566.1, forward strand.
CTATTTTGTGACATCAACTTCTCTCACAGTTATACAACCAAATGATTTCAAACCTATAAATAGGCATCATATTGAAGATAGATGGGACCTATTTTGTGTTAAATATGAAATTTGCTGATAATAGAAATACAAATAATGTCACAACAGACAAATTCTTTCTGAAGAGAGAAGATTTGTCAATGGGGGGAAGGGGAGGGTGTGGCTACTGTAATAGAAATTGTAAGCTATATGGTCTTTCTGAATCTCCAAATTGTTGGTGTAAACATTGAATTTGAATTCCAAAATAAGAAAGATCACTGAAGTTATGTTCCATTGTGTTTACAAACCAATGTTAATGCTATCATCATCAGCAGAAAAATAAATCTTAAATGTTCTCAATTTATCAAAGTCTTAATTTGTAAAAGAAATTTGATTTAGCATTCTTGTGTGATTAGAGGGTAACATTATTTATAACTGTGTTATAAAACAATTTTGTAGATATAATTCATTCTGGGGAAAGCTTATCTGTAAAGAAAGAAGTAAGACTTCCTGTCCAGGGTAAGTTTGATATCATCATAAGAGCATTTACTCCACTGAATGTACAGCGACACGCATCACCACCTATCAATCCAAACTTGTGTGTTCTGATCAAGATACCTGTCCATTGTAAACGTACAAAGATGATTTTGTTTAAGGAGATCACTGTGTAAAGAAAGGACAGTCATAGACTATATCTGTCTTTTTGAGGTGTTCAGGGGATTATATTGTTTAATGCCACTTTCAACAATAGTTCAGTTATATTGTGGTGGTTTGATGTTTTCATCATTGTAGATTTCATGGTAAACGGCAATAATAGTGAAATTTCTTAATTTTTTTTTCTGCCAATAGATAATTTAAACATTTTTTTCAGTTGTAGAATGAATTATGTATGTGTTGGTCAAATGAAATAAAATGTTTCTTTACCATTCTGATTAGAAATTAAGATTCATTCAAAATTTATAATAGTAACATTAGAAAAAAACAAGTTGTTTAGCTTTTTTAGAATTCTGCTGCTTGCAGCATTCTTCATATCATTTACCTTTGACTAGATGTGGTATGCCACAGTGTCTTTTAACATATGTTCAGATCAGATGACAAAATATATGGATATCCTTTTTGGAATATTTATAAACAAATTTATTGAAAACTTGACAAAATTTTGATATCAGGATAAAATAAATGTTTAGATAAAAAGATTTTGTCTTGTAAAAAAATCATTGCTGTAAGAGCCTTTGTACATGACAGACAAAAGATGAAAAATAATTACATCTTATTTGAAGTCACACAAATGTTATCCTGGTACATGTACAAAGGGAGGTAATCCAGGTTGAGTTTCTAATTGAAAACACCATTATGATAGTAATCACTTCCTGTTGTTGACTTTACTTACTGTTACTGATGTTTTGTAGGTACTTGTGAACGATGTGGTTACATGTCTAGCAACCCTATCTGTAAGGCTTGTGTGTTGTTAGAGGGTCTTAATAGGGGATTACCAAGGTAACTAAAAGTATCTTTTTTATTCACTTTTGTAGTTCTGATCACTATTTTTGAAACGAGATTTCCAAAAAGGTTTGAATATCAATTACTTGTATTGGAAAGGTAACAGGTTTGGTTTATGGTGTTCAACACCACTTTCAACAATATTTCAGTTATATCATGGCAGTCAGTTTTATTGATGGAGGAAACCGGAGTACCTGGAGAAAACCACTGACCTGCCGCAAGTCACTGACAAACTTTATCACATAGCGTTGTATCGAGTACACCTCGCTTGAGCGGAATTCGAACTGTCAACATTGGTGGTGATAGGCACTGATTGCACAGATAGTTGGAAATCCAACTACCATACGACCACGATAGCCCCGGAATGGTAGCAGAGATACAGTAGATCCTTGTTATCTTGAAGTCAATTAAGTCATTTTCTTATACAACTAAAAAAAAAAAAAAATTTGTTAGCTTGTAGTAACTTAGATTTTATTTCCCTCTGTATAATTGAAATAGCTATTTCAAAATAAAATCATTGCTTCCTTCGATGTTGACACAACAAGGTTGAACTGTAAAAAAGGATTTTAACTCTTGATGTCAAAAAGGGTCCTCAAATTGGCCAGAGTTATAAAACAGATTACAAGGTTGATACCTTTAAGTCAGATATCATATATTAGATTATATTTCATATGAACAGTTTGCTAGTTTGTTTGGATTCACTCTCTTCATACTCTGTCTCAACACTTATATTTAGCTATATCAATATGCAAAAATATAAATAATAAGTCTTTATTCATTCAAAAGCAATACAACTTATAGAATACAATACAGTGGAACTCCCCAAAACCGGCCTCTCTTAAAACCGGATTCCTCTGAAAACCGAACATTTAGTTTTGGTCCGGAATATTCCCCTATATATTTAAGTAAAATGTTCATCTAAAAACCGGCCCCTCTGTATTCCGAACATCGGTGGTACTGTCCGGTCCAGAAAATATATTTTCTTGTAAAATTCACCTCTGAAAACCACACGACAAATTTGCTGACAGGTAAGTCAGTGAACCATGTTAGATGTCAATCACCGAATAGATCGATCCAGTTTTACATCAAAAGATTACTGCCGGTATAGATTGAAATTAACAAGGTGTGACACTTGTCAATCAACTTATATCAACATTAAAAGAGTTGTAAACATGATTACTGTACAATGTATTAAAAACAATACAGTTATTTGACAGCGTCTTTACATCTGTGTAATTAATCTGAAGCATGTTTTTATACTTAAAATTTGTAATACATCAAAAGAGTTTTATAAAAGCAAAAAATATAAAAGATCAAATATGTTGTTAGTCAAGTAAAAAAAAAAAATCTATGGTTTCAAGTAGATTTGTTATAAATTGTGGGTGTTGATATTTTGAATTCATTCTGAAATTAACATTATTTAAGTCCGATAAATTGATGCTAAAATGTCAAAACCGCCATATAAAAGTCGTTGCGTTGAACTATCACTTCCAAGACAAAATTGATTTGTTCTTTCAAAGGGATAACAGCATCAGGGACGAGTCCATATGAACTGTCAATCATCGTTATCTTTCCCTTTGATGTTTAAAGTTCTGTGCAATTTCTCTCATCAGCTGTCAATCCAAGTTTTCTGATTCACTGTGCTGGAATATAATGCAGTTACGTACCAATAATAATATAACAATAATATAACCGTATGTTTTAAGCAAATTAAATGCTACAAGAAAGTACAAATGTATTCTTACATAACTTTGTTACAAAATGTCATGCAACAAGCTACAGATCCAATTCAAGGTCAGTGTCCTGAAATCTCGTGGTTGATTGTACACTCAATACATGTACACATTTGTAAAACAAGTTACGACAGTATTTATTTTTTATTTAAAACACATTTAAAAACAATCACAAATATAACGCATTGAAAGAATGTAAAGAAACATATATAAATAGTGTAATAACAGCATAATTAACTTTCACAACATCAATATCTTATACCTCCGGTATCAGTATACGGAACAGAAACGTATATTTACGGAATCTCCTAAAACCGGTTCCTCTGAAAACCGGCCAATTTATTTGGCCCCGGACGTGGTCGGTTTTCCGAGGTTCCACTGTATTATACAATTAATGACTTTTAATGAGGTGGATACAAGGATTTATTAACCCAAGAATATTATATTTACCGAGGCCAGATGGCTGAGGTAAATATATTATTCTTGGGTTAATAAATCCTTGTATACATCGAATTGAAAGTCATTAATTGTTTTATTATATGACACATTTTATATGTTGATTTTACCCTTAAAATAAGCTTTTATCACGACGTTTTCTTTGGTTTCGTATGGTGCAAGACGTTGGAATGTTATATTCACCACGTGTTACGTCATGTGAGGTGATTATTATAAACATACTGCCCTTGGATGAAGGTGTTAGGGTAGATTAACACACGAGGGAAAAAATTATCTCCCGAGACGAAGTCGAGGGTGATAATTTTTTCACAGAGTGTGTTAATCACCCTAACACCTTCATCCAAGGGCAGTATGCTTTTTATTATACTGAATGCCTAATAATTCAAGTGTGCATTATGCTATTAAAAATAAAAAAGTCATAAATTAAGATAGTTTACTTACATTAACTACAACAAAATATCAAATTTAGCAAGATGTTTATAACAATTAATGTAAAATGTTAATAGTATATTTTGATATAAAATATTATCACATGTTTGCTTCTATATTCTGACTATTGCATAAATAATTTTCAAGCCAATGTATTCTTTCTCATTTTGAAAAAAAAATGAAAATTTACAGTGCAGTTGTTGTTTGAAATGTTTGGCATTAAATTTTAATACCGTTCAACACTTAAAATTCTTAAATTCAATATTGTAAATAAAAATATATCATTCTTGCATATTCGTGCTCTAAAAATCGCACGAATTAAAATTTCGCAAAATGTTGTTGACGAACATTAACAACATGACGTCATATGAAGACTTCCAGTTTAAAACGTAAAGATCAGGCGTCATTTGGCTTCGTGTACGCTTCAATTTATTTCATTAATTCAGAGTGACGGTTTGTTGTCGTCTGGTGATAACGGAAATGATGAGGAAATAAGAATCGGTAAACCTCGGCCGGAACGGGTGTTAATTTGTCAGGATCAGCAAACTTCGGGCTCAGCGGGTGTTAATTTTAGGCATTAACACCCGTTGCTAATATTATCACATGTTGTTAGGGATGGGCGGGGCTTATGAAAGGTTAGTGAAAATTAACAAATACCGCTTGTCCAATGAAATGAATGGATAATGTAAGAAATTTGCATAAAGTATAATAAAACGTTTTATCAAAGAGCGTTTCTAGGGACGTCAGCCAATCAGATATAAGAAATATTTATATGTCATATAATAAAAATAAATATTTCAAATACACCAATAACAATATCAATTATAAGTACATAACATTACATACAGAATCAACAACCATAGCAGAGAATGACATATATTATATATACTTTTATTCTATATGAGTAAATTCTTTAGTATAGATTTCTACCTCAATCATTTTTTAGAATAAAAAGACGTATTCACCGCCTCAGATTTAATATTCACTGTGTCATGTTTTTTTAGAATAAAAAGACGTATTCACCGCCTCAGATTTAATATTCACCGTGTCATGTGTTACTATTTTTGGAACATCAGGAATTTTGTTTAGGAATGTTCTATTTTAATCAACCATTGAAAAAAAGTAGTTCATTTGCGCATCCGTCAATACAAAAACAAAATGTGGTCTGTAAATGCAGACGTATCGCCGGTGCCACTTTGTCGGACGGAACATTAAAAAATATAATAAATGATAAAGATTCAGATAATAACATGGTGATGTAAACAATAATGTAGCACTACTCCAGGACAGTGGACATGTAACTTTTTTTTAATTTCAGAATACCACTATTTCTTCAAAATATAGAATAAAACAATTACTGTCTTGTGATTCTGTAAATGTGTGGATTAATTGACTTTTGAAAAAAATTATATTCACTTCGCCCTTTCGGGCTCAGTGAATATCATTTTTTTCAAAAGTCAATAAATCCACACATTTACCTCATCAAAAGACAGTAATTGTATAATATTATATATACTTATTTCGCTTTGTAGACAAATGACCGATTTATCTATTGGTATAATCTCACTAGCGCATGTACATGTTGATGAATTATCGTCTGCTCGAATTTGGCAGCTTAAATTGTATGAGACATTTTCCGCAAATATATATACATGTATAAATTGTCGTCTTCCAATCAAAGTATACTACCGTATTTGTACTCTTAGACTTATCAGAATTGAAATAAATCATGGAAGCCAGAATGTGTTTTGAGTTTTAACATGGGTTGTCGGATATTAGTAAATTTTATCCATCGCCCCTGGCTCGTGATAAAATACTAATATCAGCCAATCCATGTTAAAACTCAATTACATTCTGGCTTCAATTATTTATTTCTTAAATATATGGTTAATGGTTTACACCGCTTTCAACAATATTTTAGTTATATCGTGGCAGTCAGTTTTATTGGTGGAGAAAACCGGAGTACCCGGAGAAAACCACCGAACTGTCGTTAGTCACTGACAAACTTGATCACATATAGATAATACATACATGCATAGGTGATTGTTTGTTTTGTTGATATTGGTGTATTTTATGACCATCTCTGTTTAAACTTTCTGGTCATGATGTAGAACTGAAAGGTGATGATTCCATAATAACATATAAGGATTGGAAAATGTTGAATTTAACTATTCATATACAGTCAATCATGTATTAAGAGGTCACCATTGGGACAAAGAAAAAGTGGCCTTATAAGACAGGTGACCTCTTAAAAGAGATTAAATTCATATGACTTTTTCTATGACAGGATGAGAAAAAGGTGACCCATTAATACAAGTGACTGCTTAATAGAGATGACTGCATGGACAGGTTTGACTGTATCAGTTTCAGGAGAAATGTTTTTGTGTAATCACTTGTATGAACATGCTCAGTCTGCGAAATTAGCCGGTAGTCCGATGCCTGAGGCGTGTAAAAATTCAGACGGGCGTTTGAAAATCCCTTACTAATAAGCCTGCCGGGCCTGTGAAAAAAATAAGTTACATGTTTTCAAAAATGTCCCAGTCACGATTTTTAAGGTAATATCGGTTGGTTGTCTTGCGTATTTCAGATTATTCAAGACGTTCTAAAAGTAGAAATATGTACAGTACGAACAGTGGTTTTTAGCACGAAATCACCTTGGTCGGTGTTTTTTCGCGGTGATATGTCATAAAATCTCCGTAAAATGTCAGTGAAATCACGGTGGAACTTTCACCACGAAAATATACAAATTTGGGCCTAAATGTCGGTGAAATATTTTAATTGTCGGTGACAACACCGCGGCAAAAATCATACGTGTATACATGTACATGTAACTGCACTTCATGTGTTCTTTTGTTTTTTGTTTGTTTAGTTTTGTTTTTTTACTATTTC
>MJUT01063566.1:117958-128564 GCA_002080005.1 Gigantidas platifrons
TCGGAAATTAAATATTATTTTAACTCAGCTAAGAAATTCAGCTTCGTTTTTGAATTTTGATTTATTTCGAGTTGGAATCGTATCTGACCCATCTTGTCGATGTGGAGCTGCCCTTGAAAATTTAAAACATTTCCTTTTGGAATGTCCTATATACATACAAGCCAGAACTACATTGATAGGTAATATCAATAGAATTACAACTTGCTACAATCTAGACATTGAATTTCTGACATGTGGCAATGATAATTTAACTTATGAACAAAATTGTATTATATTTAAATATGTTTTTGATTATATTAAGTGTTCAAAGAGATTCCTTATCGTATAACTGGAATTGAATTGGTTGAACATGCACATCATGAATCCATCTTAATTTTTTTTTACTAATTTTTTTTGTTAATGTGAATATCATCATTGATTCGTTATTAGTGCTACATATAATAATACATGCCTTTTATGTACTTCTTTACTGTAACACATTGTAATTTGGAGAAGACTTCATAAGTATGTTTTACTTGTGTCTAATCCATTTTGTCTGTTTAATTGGCAAATAAAATATGTTTAAACTAAAAACGAAACTGGGGGACAGTGTCAGAAAGATGCTGAGAGTGCTTAACACCAACAACAGGTTATAGCTTGAAAGGAAAAAGGACCAAAAAAGCATTTAACAGTCTGCCCATTTGTGGCATAATTAAAAGTAAGTTTTTACATAATAAGTGTAGTATACCTTATAATTCATTAATTGCAATAAATCAAGGCATTATGGAAATATGATCAGCAGTTTTTAAGGAGAGAATTCGTTAGTAGAAAAATTATTTGTGATTTATTCATTTAACTTGTGTATGAGTAAACTTGTTATTAAAACACCAGACAGGTATTTAGGGGTTTAGAATTTTAATATCTTGCCTGAAAAATATAAGTAACATTGTTAGTATGAATGACAATGTGATTACTTATTGAGTAAAAATATATTTTAATCTTTGTCAGGACCTTGTATGAAAATACATAAAATGTAAAGGTTGAGGAGCAGATTGCTGATACATTAAAGCATGATCTAGCTCAAAAGGATGGTCCAAATCACAAGCCCGTAATATATTTTATAATAAGTCTATCTTCCTTTACCTTGTATTCAGTTTAACCATTAGTTTTTGTTTAATCTTTTTCCTGCTGAATTTATTTTGCCACTCAATATTTGAGACTTTTACAGAAAATGATGCTTAAATCATGCATTATGTTATATTTTAAAAAGTCTGCAATGAAATGTTAAGAAAACCCATAAAGACAATTACAATGTTGATATTTCAGTAAATTAATGTAGCCGTTAATTTTGGAAATGATACTTTAAAGTGAAAAAAGGTATTTTAAAGATTTAATTTATTATGTTTTAGAGACCTCAAGAAAGACCCCAAGAACCTGGCCCACAGGCAGAAGATAATTAGGACCTTTAATCTTATTGTGGCAACTGCTCCTACTGAACAATGATCATGTGATGTAAATACATGTAGTATTAGCATTTGATTGTACCAGATCCATACTGTGCTGTGATTGTAGGGTATTAATTCCCTTTACTTGTACATTTGTTATATATATAATATAGAGAGGACTTCTAAATATTATACATTGTATGTTATTCAGGATCTTCACAGGGGATATGGGCTCATATTCCCTGAGCTGCAAGAACTTTAAGTTCCCCTCCTTTGAAAACATTCAAGAGTATCGTAATTACATATGCGTGTAAATATGATTCAATCCAGCACTTGAATATTAAAGTATGTATACATTGCATGATGTTGTTGGTAAGCGTTTTTTTTTTTATAATTATCATACACATAGGTATGTATAACCTATATTATTTTAAGTAGAAAAGGGTTGAAGTAGAGAAAAATATCCCTATAAATTATTGAATTTTCTTTATTATACCCTATTTTTCAAGATATTTGGCCCTATTAAAAGCTCTACATGTATTTTTTGGACCTAAACCCACTTGAAGCCCTGTCTTGTATGAAAACAAAACATTATTTTTCTTTAATTTCACGATTTATTATTCGAAATACATGTTGGCTTACTATATAGATAAGATCAGTTATTTATATTAATTCTATTTTGAGAAAGCAACACACAATCCGCTTCATATCCCCAGTCTATCATGGGAATATTATATGATATCCCCGTCTTGATTAGCCAATCAGATTGTAGGAATTCATTGGATACTTTACTTTAACAGAATATATCACCTGTCAAGCTGACCATTCATTGTAGGATTAGACTGCATATTTCACTCCAGTAAAGTATTGACTTATATTTGTTAATTATTGCTTTATATTCTCATTGTTTACTGTCACAAACATGAATTGTTTAATGACTTTATAAATAAAGTTGTTTTTAATTTATCATTCTTTTAGTTCATGTCTAAGTTGTGCCATACATTGTTAAGACTCTTTTAGGCTTTCAACATATCTTCACAGTGCTATAAAGTTAACTAACTTTTAAAATGCTTATAATTGTACCTATGGCTTTTGTTGTCTAAAATTTAATTCTGAAAAGCACACTCATTGATTTGATTTGATTTGTTGGTGCTTAAAGCCACTTTCAACAATATTTCAGTTATATCATGGCGACCAGTTTTTGTGGTGGAGGAAGCCGGAGTACCCGGAGAAAACCACCGACCATGAGCAAGCAACTGGTAAACTTTATCACTTGCGGCTGCGAGTCGAGTGCACCCTTTTTTGTAATTTACAAAGCCGGGCGCGAACCCATGCCGTATTGGTGATAGGCTTGTATGAGTTATTAGATCCAACGACCTAACTCATTGAGCCACCTGGGCCCACACTCACTGAAATAATATTTCACAGATCAAGGTATGCAGTACTAAATAATGCAGTGATATGCTTTACATTATGTAAACTAGGATGACAATGTTTCTAGAAATGCTTAGGCATATAAAATTGACATTGGCTAGATTAGTATGAGAGAAAACATGTGGTATTAAGTGGTACATTGCTTCCCTAACTGAAGGATTAAGCATCTGACAATGAGTTTCTCGCCAATAAAACAGGAGTTTAGTCGCAATATGACCATACCACAACATTATGACAACGTCGTAATATTACGTTGTGACAACGTTGTGTGGATGGTCGTATTTACGTGCTGAGGAGTCTACAAAAGTACNGTTTTCCCGACGTCGGATTGTTTGCTGGGTTCAAGTATTTTCAAGTTCACCTATAAAGTTAACCAAAAATATAAGAATTCTAATTTACAGGACCTAATTTACATAACAAAATATAAACTAGAAAAGAAGTAAGCCCCCACACTTGATAATTATGGACAAAGTTGTTTTGTTAATAGGAGTGATTTTTTTTTAAAATGAAGTGTGTCATTAAGACACAAATGATGCCCCCACCTGACCATAAGAAATTATAAACAGGTCAAAAGTTCTTTAATACTATGTATGATGTTCTATCAAAATCCTGTGGACATGCACACCTCCATTATGTGTATAAACATCATACAAAATATTAAAGCTGTAGCTCCAAAATTGTAGGATAAATAGTCACGTGGTACACAGAGAAGCACGCACTGATTTCAGCACAGCACTTTTGAAGAATTTTTAGCTTTTTATCCTGCATTCACAATCACCAGCACCCTTTTATATCCTTTTATAGACACAACGTTCTCCTGTATTTTTAGTTTATATTGTATATAATCCATGCAAAGCATATGTGATTGACTTGAAGGGTCGACTGCCTGTCACTTGATCCGCCATCTTGACGGCGCCATTTATTAAAAAAAAAAAAATCTCCTTCATTTTATGAAGCGTCAACATAATTATTGAATTTTAAATATACTTGTCAACCACCCACATATGTCCGAGAACAGAGTGCAAAAGTCTATTAGACGATTCTACATTGATCCTAAAGAAGTACAAAATAGAATAACTCTGCGCAAGCCAATAATTTTGGCTGACAGTAAGGGAAATTATATTCAGAGGCAAATCACCAGTGAGCACTGTCTGAATACAAAATTTTTTTGCCACAAAGGCTGGACTATTCAGGAATGTATTAATTGGGCAGAAAAACACCTCCCAAATAAATTTGATAAAGAAGAGAAGCTATCATTCTATATATGGTTAGGTACATGTGACCTGACATACTATGATAAAAGTACAAAATTTATATCATTAGAAGACGACAAAAATGATAGAAATATAACCTATATAATAAGAAAATTTAATGAACTTAAAGAATTCATCACTTCACAGTTTGCAAGATCAGAAGTAGTATTTCTTGAGGTGCCATCTATATCTATTCAACATTGGAATCACTCCAGAGGTCATAAAAATTATAAGGAATTCCTTGAACAAGATAAAAAGCTGGAATTAATGTTAGATCAACTAAATAATAAAATAAGACAGTTGAATAATAGTGTCAATCGCTCGCCACATTTTATGCTAGACCTGTGGAGGAGCTCTAAGGGACACAAAAAGAAGTCACCAACAAAAACTTATACATATCTCAATCTTCTAGAGAAAGACGGTGTTCATCCCAAACCAGCTTTGGCCCGTCTCTGGATGAGAAGAATAGCTACCAAAATTTACGAAGATTGCTTCTCAAAGATACCTAAAGATAATCTATGGTAAAATAAAGCCCTTTATTTTGGTAAATATCAGTGGGGACGCCTCGCTGAAAACATCTAAAACATCTATACCTGTCTACTATTAACAAAAGCTAATTACATGATAAAGTAAAATCCTCATTTATATACAGACTTCTCTTGATAATTATTAGTGGGGACGCCCCGTGGATACAGTTGAAGCATTCCTTAGAATTTAAAAGTTCATTATAAACAATATGGAGCTATCACCAAAAACATCGACAAGACAGAAAATAAAACCAACTCCATATACACCAGCAAAATATGAAAACTTCAGATTAAATAAGAAAAAGGCACTAAGCAAGAAGATAGAGCAATGTCAGAGGGACATTGAAGTTGTCCTTGTAAACAAACATGGAAATTTTATCCTTGAACTCTCAGGAGGAGCTTACGAGCTTTTAAAAACAGCGATTGAGGAATTTTTTCATGAACATGTACTATATAAATTATACCCAAAACTTAAGTTGGATGAAGAAGGACTGTGCATCAGTGTATCATACTCTATTAGAAATAGAAACAACAATAAACAACAATATAGAGCAAATCTGTTTCATACACAGGTCGCATTGAGGTTAATGGGCATAATAAGGATTTATTTCTGGATCATCTAAAAGAAATAATCAAAATTATGGAAAACAAAGGAAACTGCTCCCAACTAAACAAACTACTTGAACACCAAATAAGAGAATACATGAGAAAATATCCAACTGAAAATGAAAATAGAAAGAGTAAAAAGTGTGTAGGTATGGTGTCTGATCTTACCCAGCCACATAGCGAAGAAACTATATCAGTAATACAAACACAAAATGAATATCATCATCATAATGCTAGTGGGGACGCTTTAATGGCAGTACAAAATTCCAGGATAGATAACGATACTAGTGGAGACGCCTTGCTGGTACCATCTATACAAAGAGAGGGAAATTCCACTAGTGGGGACGCCTCGCTGGTGCAATTTCAAATGCAAATACCTAATCGAGCTAATATTAGTGGGGACGCCTCACTGATAAAAGAACAAAAAGGTCAACTCAATCCCTGTACTAGTAACAACAATATACAATTTGTATGTCCCATCTGTAATCTGTCTGCGGAAGTTGACACTATAGAGTGCACTGAATGCTGTCTATGGATACACTTTGAATGTGCAAACATTTCAACCAAAAACCTGCCACTCTACGATAAGGATGACTATATATGTATTATTTGTAGAGACAACATACTATATAACAAAGAAGATGAACAATCGCAAGAGAAATACCATGAACTTGCGCTAGCAACAACACAAAACGAGGAAATGTCACTAGATGAAAGCCTTACCTATGTAAAAATCAGATACAAGTCCCTACCACCAATATACGTGTATCAACACCAGAGCTAATGGGCAAATCTAATAGGAAGCCAACTTATCAAAATCTGATTGGTGAAAAAACCATACCCTCAGCTAATACCATCAGTCTACTTAGTTCACCTCAAGAAACGCCCAAATCAATTATTGAAATGCCAAATGTAAATAATCAAGAAAACATGGCAAGTACAGATAAGATGGATGGCAATATAAACAAATTAAAAGTCAAAAGGACAATAAAATCAAAACCGAAAGATGAAACAAATATTGACAAGGCATATATTACAAAACTGGAATTACAAGTTGAACGTCTTTCTTCAACGGTGGAACTTCTCCGCCAATCCCAAAATCTGACGCAAAGGGAAAACAACAATGTGTCACAAACTACCGAAACAACAAGTTGCAAATCTGGAACTCACAATTGTCAAACAACTGACTCCATTCACCCCTTATGTAGCCAACAGATTGACCAAAGACTGAATGAACATCGATTCAGATCTCTAGAAATGCAAATGATGCAAAACATGCAAATAATGCAGACACAACAAATGCAGTTGATGATGCACAGCCAACAATCCCAGGAAAGACAGTACGCATCACCTCATAACTCTTCATTTTTAGCGTATAGCCAATATGTCGTACCACCATATTCTCAACAACAATATGTACCGTCAAGCCATTATATGTATGGGCCAAATTACATCAATAGACAACAGCTACCAACATATGGACAGTACATACCACCACCACAACCAAGGCCACATGTAACACCACAACCACGTGGTCCACCATTGGGGCATTATCTACCACCTCCACAACCAATGCCACATGGACCACCAAATGGACATTATATACCACCACCTACCTATCAAGCTCCACAACTAAATCTCCAACAGTTGCCAATACCACAACGACCACAAACTGGACATTATATATCGCCTCCTACCTATCAAGTTCCACAACAAATTCAACAACAGTTTCCACAAGCTCCACAACAAAATCTCCAACAGTTGCCAACACCACACCGACCACAAACTGGACATTTTATATCGCCTCCTACCAGAATGTTACCAACATATCTTAGATCAGAGGCTAACTAACAGACTTGCACCAGCGAGTTATCAAAAGATCTTAGATCAGAGGCTAACCAGCAGACTGTCACAAGAGAGTTGCTAACATATCTTAGACCAGATACTAACCAACAAGCTGGCACCAGAGAGTTACCAACATATCTTAGATCAGAGTATAACCAACAGACTGGCACTAGCGTGTTAACAACATATCTTAGCTCAGAGGCTACCCAACAGGCTGGCACAAGAGAGTTACAAAGAGATCTTAGCTCAGAGGCTAACCAACAGACTGGCACCAGAGAGTTACTAACATATCTTAGATCAGAGTATAACCAACAGACTGGCACTAGCGTGTTACCAACAGATCTTAGCTCAGAGGCTACCCAACAGGCTGGCACAAGAGAGTTACAAAGAGATCTTAGCTCAGAGGCTAACCAACAGACTGGCACCAGAGAGTTACTAACATATCTTAGATCAGAGGCTAACCAACAGACTTGCACAAGATAGTTGACAACAGATTTTAGATCATAGGCTAACCAACAGACTGGCACCAGAGAGTTGTCAGCATATCTTAGATAAGAGGCTAACAAACAGACTTACACCAGAGAGTTTTAAATATATCTTAGATCAGTGGATAACCAACAGACTGACAGCAGAGAGTTACCAGAATATATTAGATCAGAGGCTAACCAACAGACTGGAACCAGAGAGTTGCAAACATGTCTTAGACCAGAGGTTAACCAGCAGACTGGCACCATAGAGCTAAAACATCTTAGATCACAGGCTAGCCAACATACTGACACCAGAGAGTAACCAACATATTTTAGATCATAGGTTAACCAATACACTGGCACAAGAGATTTACCAACAAATATTAGATCAGAGGTTAACCAAAAGCCTGGCATAAGAAAGGTGCAAACATATCTTAGATCAGAGGCCTACCAACAGACTGGCACCAGAGAGTTACCAACATTATCTTAGATCAGATGCTAATCAACAGACTGGCACCAGAGAGTTACCAAAATATCTTATATCAGAGGCTAGCCAACAGACTGGCACCAGAGAGTTACCAACATATCTTAGATCAGAGGCTAACTAACAGACTTGCACCAGAGAGTTATCAAAAGATCTTAGATCAGAGGTTAACCAGCAGACTGTCACAAGAGAGTTGCTAACATATCTTAGACCAGATACTAACCAACAAACTGGCACCAGAGAGTTACCAACATATCTTAGATCAAAGGCTATCAAAGAGACTGGCACCAGAGAGTTATCAAAAGATCTTAGATCAGAGGTTAACCAGCAGACTGTCAGAAGAGAGTTGCTAGCATATCTTAGAACAGAGGCTAACCAACAAACTGGCACCAGAGAGTTACCAACATATCTTAGATCAAAGGCTAACAATGAGACTGGTACCAATGAGTTATCAAAAGATCTTAGATCATAGTCGAACCAGCAGACTGTTACAAGAGAGTTGCTAACATATCTTAGATCAGAGGGTAAACAACAGACTGGCATCAGAGATTTACCAACATATCTTAGATCAAAAGCTAATTAACAGACTAGCACAAGAGAGTTACCAACAGATCTTAGATCAGAGTCTACACAACAGACTGGCACAAGAGAGTTACAAAGAGACCTTAGCTCAGAGGCTAACCAACAGGCTGGCACTAGAGAGTTACAAAGAGATCTTAACTCAGAGGCTACCCAACAGGCTGGCACAAGAGAGTTACAAAGAGATCTTAGCTCAGAGGCTACCCAACATGCTGGCACAAGAGAGTTAGAAAGAGATCTTAGCTCAGAGGCTACCCAACAGGCTGGCACAAGAGCGTTACAAAGAGATCTTAGCTCAGGGGCTAGCCAACAGACGGACACAAGAGAGTTACCAACATAACTTGGATCAGAGACAGATGCTAACCAAGAGACTGGCACCAGAGAGTTGACAACAGATCCTAGATCAGAAGCTAACCAACAGACTGATACAAAATAGTTCACAACAGATTTTAGATCAGAGGCTAACCAACAGACAGGCACCAGAGAGTTTTAAGCATATCTTAGATCAGAGGCTGACAAACAGAGTGGCACCAATGAGTTATCTGCATATCTTAGATCAGAGGCTAACCAACAGGCTGGCACAAGAGCGTTACAAAGAGATCTTAGCTCAGAGGCTAGCCAACACACGGACACCAGAGAGTTACCAACATAACTTGGATCAGAGACAGATGCTAACCAACAGACTGGCACCAGAGAGTTTTAAGCATATCTTAGATCAGAGGCTGACAAACAGAGTGGCACCAATGAGTTATCATCATATCTTAGATCAGAGGCTAACCAACAGACTGGCACAAGATAGTTCACAACATTTGTTAGATCGGAGGCTAACCAACAGACTGGCACCAGAGAGTTTTAAGCATATCTTAGATCAGAGGCTAACAAACAGACTGGTACCAGAGAGTAACCAACATATTTTAGATCAGAGGCTAACCAACAGACTGGCACCAGAGAGTTACAAAGAGACCATAGCTCAGAGGCTAACCAACAGGCTGGCACTAGAGAGTTACAAAGAGATCTTAGCTCAGAGGCTACCCATCAGGCTGGCACAGGAGAGTTACAAAGAGATCTTAGCTCAGAGGCTACCCAACATGCTGGCACAAGAGAGTTAGAAAGAGATCTTAGCTCAGAGGCTACCCAACAGGCTGGCACAAGAGCGTTACAAAGAGATCTTAGCTCAGGGGCTAGCCAACAGACGGACACCAGAGAGTTACCAACATAACTTGGATCAGAGACAGATGCTAACCAAGAGACTGGCACCAGAGAGTTAACAACAGATCCTAGATCAGAAGCTAACCAACAGACTGATACAAAATAGTTCACAACAGATTTTAGATCAGAGGCTAACCAACAGACTGGCACAAGAGAGTTACCAACATATCTTAGCTCAGAGGCTAATTAACAGACTGGCACCAGAGAGTTATAAGCATAGCTTAGACCAGAGGCTAAGCAACAGACTGGCACCAGAGAGTTACAAACATATCTTAGACAAGAGACTCACCAACAGGCTGGCACAAGAGAGTTGATAACAGGGTTTAGATCAGAGGTTAATCAAAAGACTGGCAAAAGAGAGTCGACAACAGATCTTAGATCAGAGGCTAACAAACAGACTGGCACCATAGATTTACAAACATATCTTGGATCAGAGGGTACCCAGGCAGACCCCACACCAGAACAAAATACATCAATAGAGGTAACTTGTTGTATAATATAATTAATCAGTGTTTCTAGAATTTAAATGAAAAGGATTTTATAAAAAGAAAGTTTAAACAGTGATGGTTAACAATTCCAACAATATCAACAAAATGAAGAATCATCTCTCATCTTAACCCACTGAACACAAAAGAGACCTTGACATATGATGTTGTAAATCGACGTCTTGGCTTGCGTCAGGCACAAAAAGGTGGTGGGTTAAATCGGTTAATGGGACCCCCTCCCCCAACTTATGATTTGAACAGTGATGATAACAAACTCAACAATAACCTCTCAC
>MJUT01063566.1:235630-247555 GCA_002080005.1 Gigantidas platifrons
GACGACGACGACGACGGACGCAAAGTGATGACAAAAGCTCACATGACCCTTTGGGTCAGGTGAGCTAATAAAAAGGAAAAGTGATAAAAAAAAAAGAGAACAATTTAAAAAAATTTTTTAAAATGTTTAGATTATTATTTTAGATTTACCGCTGGTTTTTATGTTTGTTTCCAGTTACAAACCAGAAATCCAGTTTTTAAGAAGCCCCTTATTTAAACTGATGGTACCAAATGAATGTAAATGAAATCCATTACATCCCAGGTTCAAAGAAATTCTTATCCATTATCTTTTCACTTCTATTATATATTTAATAAGTAAAATATACTTTCACTATAAAGAGTGTGCTATTTTTTTTATCCATGTGAAAATTTTATTAAAATATAGTAGAAAAATATTGGAATAGAATATTTATCACTTATAGCCTGAATAAGCAATATAAATAGTTCTGCTATGACATAAAATTGTGATATGTGATATAGGTGTATAAATGTACCATTGCCACAAAAAGGAAGACATGAGAGTATTCATATAATGTAGTATACTGCAAAACCATTACCGTAAGCTCAATACATAAATAAATTCGGTTGTTTCGAATCATGTCAATTCCGACCACGTTCTGCCTTTTTCGTGTCTTGACGTCTGAACAAATAGGCAGGCGACTTCCGGTGTTTACGCTATTACTGTGACAACGTCAGCATATCATAGTCGTAGATGCGGTAGATTATAAGTAATTGTAATATGGAGACGCCATGGAAACCGCTGAATAAATACTGGTGTTCGGTACCCCACTATCTGTCTTATATAAGAAATATATACATAAAGGCAGATCGTTTTCCTTTCATGATGCTGACAGCCGCAAATAAAGAAAGAAAACAAATTTAATTTTAAAGAATTATTTGTCTCTGCGTTGAAGTCTTTGATACAAATAAAATGGAAATGATTCGAAACAACCGAATTGAATTAGCATTAAAGTCTGAAGGGTGTTTATTGAGTACAAGTATTGTAATAATCATATTACTAACAACAGCAAAGATGTAAAAGAAAGGGAAAATTATGCACATTTATGACATTCAAACAAATAAAACCATGCATTCAATTCAATGGTTTATTTAAATCCTTCTCCCAGTCCTATTTTTTATACAAGGGTTAAATCTACTAACAGAAAACCTGTCTGAAATAAATCTTGTTATTTTACTTATAAATAAAAGGCTGTTGGCCACTGGTCCCCTGATGCCAAGGTTATATCGTAAGATTAAATTTTGAAACTACTGTAAACTAGAGGGTCAGGTGAGCCTGTATCACTCATAATTCTGAAAGGGGACCACCCAAGGACCATTTTGAAGTAAAAAAAAGGAAAGTAACTCTGGTTAGATTTGTCGAAAAATCATCATTATCGAATTTGACCTAGATATTCATGAGATACACTTACATACCAAACCTAGTTTCAATCTGACAATTTGTTCCCAAGTTAGCATCTGGAAACCAAATATTTAGCAATTTTGAGGTATAAAAAGGGGCACAACTCTAGTAAAAATAGTCGAAAAATTGTCATTATTGAACTTGACTTAGATATTCATAAGATACACTTACATACCAAACCTAGCTTCAATCTGACTTTTCATTCACAAGTTATCATCTGGAAACCAAAAAGCACACGGACGGACGACACCCATTTCTATAGTCCCCTTCGACGAAGCGTCAGGGGACAATTAGGGAGACAAAAGCTGATTTTTTGTAAATACTTGTACTTAACTTCTCTAGATGGGAAATGTTATAACAAAACCATGTTACAATATGTCACATAAAACAGGTACAATATTACATTATAATGTAATGTTTACCTTATTACCATGAGTTATATTCTTACATTCTATAAGATATATGCTGTTCATTAAAGCTGAATAAATGAAATAAGTTGACAGAAAGCAAGATGTAAACCTGTAATATTAGTTACCAAAACACAAAACTGAAATCGTTTAATCTTAACATTTCTAAATCAAAATGAAGTAACACACTTAATTAAACTCTATTACAGAAAGGTAGCAGGATGTCTACATAAGTAAGCAATTTACATTTATCTCATAAATATATTTTGTATTTATTTACCTGTAATCACACCTAGATAAAAAAAAATGTTCAAGATTATAAAACCCAGTTTCTGCAGATAAAATTGATTTTAAAGAAACATATTTTTTCTTTTACTGTCATATGCAATCATGTAAATTATATATTTTGGAAAAATGTCACCTAATGATGCATAGAAGGCAAACCTTTCATTTTTTTCTTTTTGTTTAGCAAATCATGAATTATGAATTTCTAATTTCAGTAGAAAACTCTTAATACAGAAGAAATTTCTACAAAACGTATGGCTAAAAATGTCGGTTCAACATTGAGAATTTCAACCTGATCTTATAATGATTATATTCGTGCACAATTTACTTACTCTCTACGAGCATCTACAAAATAGTCCTCAATCAGTACTCCCAGTAAACCACTTATACTTTTCACTCTATAGGGTGCCAAGTAATCATGCTTGAACACCTTATTTTGACTTTCAACACCAATGTTTGTGTTCACAATAAGAGCCAGCATGGCATTTCTGTATGCCCAAACCCACATCTGCAAAAAAGTATAAATATTGGACTTTGCCAAGTCCAGCATAATATAATGGCACCATGTTGACACAAGAAATACAAAATGTCAATGTGGGTACAGTCTTAGGTTGAACACTGGAATGTGCTGTACAGTAGTTTGATTATGTGTGTGATTTTAGCCTCTTTTATTCCCTATAACTATAAGGCTTTTAAAACTAAATAGCATCTGTTATCAAACTACTAACTGCTACTGTCAAAGAACTTGATGTACAAAAATGCATCTAAATAAAATAAAAAGATTGTTTGGCCTCTTATAGCTATGAAATAAGAGCTACATAAAATCTGCTGATAATCTTCTGAAAGATCTCTAACAGAGGTACTGAATAAAAGATAAAAGTAAAATAGGTGAAAAATAATATTCCCTAAAATTAATATGAAGTTTTCTTTGGTGCAAAGAAATATTGTGTCAAAATTTCCTGTATATATAAGTAATATGTACATAAGGTCTTTGATACTTCAATAGTCTCAGGGATCCTATACTTTCTCTATGAAATGATCTGGGTTCCTTCTTTTTAAGAATACTGTAAGAGTTAAAGTTTATCAATAAGCTCCATTTACATAATAATACTTATTAAACCACTGCAGGTGATCTTAATTAATATGCTGAAAGTTGCCAATCTATGAATCCATCAATTCAAAGATGCAATTTTTTTTTTAAAGTAAAGAGTAATTGGTTTATACCTTGTGCTTGTCATTTGCCAACCATTCTTTTTCAATATAGGACTTCAGGTTTTGCTTCACCTCCCAGATCCTACTATTTTTCAGAGTTGACAGATTTTGTTGGTAGTCCAATCCTGTGAGAGATTCGGCAACACCCTGTAAATTAGAAACATCTGTGTGGAAAAAAGTGGCAACGAGTTCAAGAAAAATGAATACAGGAAACCTCATTATCATCAAGACCACAAATACATATATACTGCTATATATATGTAACACTATAGAAATATCATATAGCTGAGAGGGTGGTAGAGCAGATTGTTCCCTGAGAAATTCATTGTCAACCGAGGCGAAGCCGAGGTTCACAATGAAATTTCTAGGGGTTCCAATCTGCTCTACCACCCTCTCAGCTATATGATATTTGTTTTATTATACTGAATGTTCTTTTCTCCTGTTTTCATTCTTTTTTATGATTTTGATGCCCTGAATTTCAATTGCTGTTGTCTTTAAATGTGTTAAACTGTGATATCGATGATGTGTAATAAATAAGATTACCTACATTTTTTGTATTTGTTAATATTTTTCTGCCATTTTGGTGTATGTTTTATACAGATGGGTGTTCTTAAATGAAAAGTGAGCAATTTTGTCAGCTATGCCATGTGATAGACTAAATAATCACCCTCTGTTGGCACACACTCCTTAACCAATGAGAAGACAGGAAATTTACATGAAATATAATAATCTCAAACGTGTCCTTTCCCCAAACGTGTCCAATTCGCCTAAATATGTCCATTTACGTATCGTGCACCCAAACGTCTCTGATTGAACACCCCCAATGAAGCATCAAATTCTTAAGTGCGTACATTCAAAAGTGACAGTATCTCATCCTGATGGTCAATAACTGCATTTATATGGGCTGATGTCCATCTCTGCCAGGCTTGTTTCCTGTGGAAATCACATATGAACACTTCAACCTCTGTAAGAAAGAAAAAACTTTATTACTGTATATCAGGAAAGTTTTGCAGTTGTTCAACTTAAACCATTTCTGCATTGATAATTGAAGCATAGAAACAAAATGGTTATTTATAATTTTTTTGCAACATGAAATAGTATATGGTCTATGTCGGAAATGTAAATTTAATACATTGCAAAAATGAAGTCTACTGTTAAATAATAAAAATTTCCTGGTTAATTCCAGTAATACATGTATAAACAAGTAGTTTACAGTCTTCAGTTACCTTTTGATTAGATGACAAATGCCAATTAGAAGTTTCCTACGTGTGTTTAGAATACTTTAATACATGTCAACACCTTTCATGTAATAATGATTATTTTTGTGCTGTTTATTTTAACATGCACCCTGTTTCATTTGTGTGAATAAAGTCATGTTCTAATTCAAACAATTTCAGTTTGTGCATATGTGCAAAGTATCAATTATTTTTCTTATCTATTGTGATTTCATTTCAATCCAAGTGTCTTTTTTTATTGACCATAATGACATTGGTCAGTTTAAGACACATGTTTTATAATTTTGACAAGAATGATGTCACAGAAAAAAAAAATCAAGAATTGTTATCTTTTCATCACCATTTTATAAATTAATGAAATTGGATCATGGTGTCATGCTTAAAGCTGTATGAGTATAAACAAATAACTAGTACCTCCTAAACCAGTAGACATATTGCAAATTTATAAAATAAAAGCCATGTTTGTACAAAGGAAAATCCCATATAACATATACTTTCTAAAGAATGTTATAAGTCAGAATATAACCAGGCATCAACGTATTGTTTAAATTGTATAAAACTAATTTGTCAACAATTATGATGGTTAGGTAATGTTATTAAAGATTACCTGGAAACACACCATTTATTGTCATCATCTCCATTTCACAGGCATAGATCATGAAGCTTTTGGTATTCCATGATGGATTTTGATCTTTCAAAATAGATAGTGCCTCTGATATGGATTGGCTGTCTTCTCTTTGTGTCACAAAAGCCCCAACAACATAATATCTAGATAGTGCCTCTGATATGGATTGGCTGTCTTCTCTTTGTGTCACAAAAGCCCCAACAACATAATATCTATATAGTGCCTCTGATATGGATTGGCTGTCTTCTCTTTGTGTCACAAAAGCCCCAACAACATAATATCTAGATAGTGCCTCTGATTGGCTGTCTTCTCTTTGTGTCACAAAAGCCCCAACAACATAATATCTAGAGTTTGCATGAACACAAAGAAAAAACAGAGGAAGAGCATATTTTGTTGTTCTGTAGGTGGCATCCAGAAAAACCATCTCTTCACCATAACGTTGGAGCATATGTTTCTGCCAGCTGTTCTGGTACACAAACAAAAAGGCTTGCTCTTCTGTTGTTGTCAACATATCTTCATCTTCTAATGTTGGTCTCTGCACCACAGCTGATTGGCGGAAATATATACAAGCATCAGGATTGTCATCTCTCCATGATTTTACCTTGACAGATAAAACTTCCTGATCTAGTAGACCTTGTATAATTTTGCACCTTCTCCTATCAATCATAGCCCTTAAATCTTTCCGACTGGGATAGAAGCGGCGGTTAATCTGGTTTGGTAAGTTATTTTTCCCAAAAAGGTTCCTGACAAAAATATTAACATGTCGTTTCATTTCTCCCACATTATATACACCGTCATCTACCAAGGAGGAAATATGATCAATCACACGCTGATCAATAGGAGCTTTTAAGTCAGCAGCCTGAAAGAAAATTATATATGTAAATTGTACTGAAATATATATTTCAAATAATGTTCTGATAATGCAACGAATTCTACTTTATCATAATTAGTCTGAACAATTATACCACAATCATTGAAATATTTGCTTGAAATAATCCAGAATCTTTAAATTATCAAGACCAAATTTACTTAGCTACAGTGTATCTGCTTTCAAAGTGAAAAAATTTGTCAGTCTCACTTTGTCTCTGGAGTCAATAGTAGAGAAAAAAAATTGCTACTGTACCTTGTGTTATTTTTTGTCATAACTAATTTGTCCTATCATAAACTTAAGCTTCGGTTTATATATTTGTTCTGGAACAGTATTTCTGTTTCAGCTAGAAAAATACTTATTTTGTTTATCAAATACAATGTCACAGAGTTGCAAGATGACATGATTTTATAGGGAAAAGTTGCAATTCAGATCTTCTGTATCAAGTGTTTAACTACAGTTTTCATTGCATGCATAGTAGATGTTGCTATCCAAATTTCTATTCCATGAGTGAGTGAGAAGTATAGTACAAATGTAATTATACAAAACAGCTAAAATTCCAAATTTTGAAATTATATCACTATGAAAAATATTAAGGCATATACAGTTTGCATGTTGTTGAAAAGTTCCTTGCAGAATGAATAAAATGCTCTGATTCAGGTTAATTTCATTAACCTGCCTGAACATGGGAAAACCCTTACAACAGGTGGATTGTGATATAATGTATATACAACAGAATACACCACAAATCACAATCCACTTGTTGTATATAGACACCTTACAACAGGTGGATTGTGATATAATGTATATACAACAGAATACACCACAAATCACATTCCACTTGTTGTATATAGACACCTTACAACAGGTGGATTGTGATATAATGTATATACAACAGAATACACCACAAATCACCATCCACTTGTTGTATATAGACACCTTACAACAGGTGGATTGTGATATAATTATTATACAATTAATGTACATTTGTGTATATTGTTTTCGTGTTTTTTGATTGGACAAGAGCACAGTCATCTGTTTGATTATGAATTGTTCAATATTCGATGAACTTTTAGGTGCCAGAACTACTTTTTATGTGAAATTTGTGTTTACAAAACAATATGGCTGACATATACACTGACTGGAAAAAACTTCTATAGCATACGATAGAAAGCTAAGTAATTCTGAAAATAATTCGATAATTAAAATAAAGTTATATTTTATTTTGACTATATCTTTCATAAAACTATTACACAATAAAAAAAAAATCCTGAAGATCCCCTCCTCAATTAATCGTCTGCTACTGTCGTCTGTTGCTGTTCACATTACAGTTATTTATCATCATGGCATCGAACAGGAGTATTTAATTGTTACTTATCTTTAATTTAATCTTCATACCCGTTCCACACATGTTGATTGTTTTCCACTTTCCTAATCAAGAAATGATCCGATTTGACGCTGATTTCATTAATCAAAACATGACCATTTCCCAGAAAGGTGCGGATAAGATGCGTAGAAAAAAGTCAAGTCGACAGTGGCTTCAAATAATGACTAAATATGTTCCTTACCTTTGAATAGTATCCTTGTTATCGCCAGAATGTTATTTTTATTGATATTTCCCATGCACACACAAATTTTGACTGACGGCCATTTTTTGTCAGCTGTGTATTTCTCTGCAATACACAACTCTGGAATGTAATGATCACCTGGTAATGGTGAGGGAAAAAAATCACACTGAAGACTGAAGAATTACAAGGACGTTTATTCAGTGTGTGAGTGCATCGACACCGTGTACACATGCATGAAGTCCTGATAAGAAGCGTTTAATCCTATAATAATGTATATACAACAGAATACACCACAAATCACATTCCACTTGTTGTATATAGACACCTTACAACAGGTGGATTGTGATATAATGTATATACAACAGAATACACCACAAATCACATTCCACTTGTTGTATATAGACACCTTACAACAGGTGTATTTTGATATAATGTATATACAACAGAATACACCACAAATCACATTCCACTTGTTGTATATAGACACCTTACAACAGGTGGATTGTGATATAATGTATATACAACAGAATACACCACAAATCACATTCCACTTGTTGTATATAGACACCTTACAACAGGTGGATTGTGATATAATGTATATACAACAGAATACACCACAAATCACATTCCACTTGTTGTATATAGACACCTTACAACAGGTGTATTTTGATATAATGTATATACAACAGAATACACCACAAATCACATTCCACTTGTTGTATATAGACACCTTACAACAGGTGGATTGTGATATAATGTATATCGTATTTTACGGACTATAGGTCGATAGGTTGAACTGCTGCTTTTTGGCAAAATTTTTTGGGGAATACTAAGATAGGTCGAAGCATTCTATAAGTCGAGGATGCCAATGACAACTTGGGTAAATATCGTCACATCGAACGGGTTTTATTTTATATTTTTTTATACATCGGTAAACATTTGTCCTATAACGTTCTTCGGTAAGTATATGCAATATTAATTCAAGAATACTATTCTTATGTGTCATAAAAGAAATAATTATGAAAGTTAAATTAAATAAAATTTTGTTTTTAAACTTATGTTTGTGTGTTTTTTTATGACGAGTCCGGTTTATAAACCCAGACATCGACGACATTCAAATCAGGCCATCTGTGGGTGTCACAATAGATGGTAAACGGATGTTCATACAATAAAATAATTAAGCTGTCAAAACAATGTATCACCTTGTGCAGTTTTATTGACACACCTTTAAACTGTGTTCAATTATTAGTACACAATTTATGTGATTGTCTCGGTCCAGTAAATTTTCAANTATATACAACAGAGTATACCACAAATCACATTCCACTTGTTGTATATAGACACTTTACAACTGTGTCAACAGGTGGATTGAGACATAATGTACTTACAACAGAATACCACACAAATCACAAACGGTACAACGTGGAGGTTTTGGGTTTAAATATTTCATAATGTTTTATGTTTTAAATATTTTCATAATCAAATAAATAACTTTACATTACCTTGTATTCTGGGAAAAAAACTATTTCCCTCATGTACACTGCTGCCGTGCATCCTAATTTTTTGGAACCTGTATTCCTCTTCTTTTGATTTTCTTGTGAATATGAATGTTCACAATCCTTTTTTGGCTGGAAGTAATGATATAAGCATAAATTAAATGAATAAGAATAATCATTGCTGATGTCATGAATTTTCATTTGATATGCACATGCTGATTATGTAGACTTGACCGATACTGAAAATTTTAAGTGATTTTTATGCGTCATTAACGGGGTCAAAACACGATGTCACAGTAACGATGAAACATCATTGTTGTTTTTCTTTATAGGATCTCACGAGTCTTTCTCATTCAGACGTTAATACCTTTGTTTTCAAGGTTACGGTTCAAAATTAGGAAATACCTGTATTGTATTTAAAGATTAGCCAATGTAAATCATAGATTTTATGGTTGCAAATTGAGTTTATTGTGAATTTTTTTTTTTTTCCTTCAATATATTTAGTAGTCCTTCCACAAGGGCTTGAATACTCAGTGATTATTGGACAATTCAGAAAAACGGGAGCAATAAAAACAATTTTCTTCAGAAGAAGGCTTGTGAACAAAAGTAGCCCAATTTTGACCTTTTTCATATCAATACAAGGATAAATTTTTGAAAAGATATGCTTTAATAAACAATTTGGAACTATGGAAGAAGAATTAGGGGTTGTGGACCTTGTTTTTCAATTATCTGAGAAAATGTGATTTACTTCCCCATAATAAAAAAGAATTTTAAAAAGTTCAAAATTACAAATTATCTCCCCTTAATATTTTCAAAACATTTGTAAAATAATGCAGATTGCTTATGAGAGATTAGATTTATTTCAGAATGACAAATCCAAAATTGTAATTATCACAAAATATTTATTTTTAATAGATCAAAACTCTTTATTACTTTAGGGAACCATGCAAATTTGTAAAATTTAAAATTAGGTGTTTCACAAACAGCCATTTGTAGGTAATCATTAATTGAATTTCAAATCATTAATACTGATACATCTGCACTTAAATCCTTACATTCCCATCTGTATCCTTAGCTCTATAATTTGGTCCCTGATGGCACTCCATCAACCTATGGCCAACAATAAAGAACGGAATGTCCTGTTCGGCAATCTTTGATCCATGAGTAACAGTCCCATCATCCTCCCATCTAACAAAATGTTGGTCAGAACATGATTCTGAAATCAAAAATTTATTTAATATTATGCCATATGAATTCTTACACAAGATTTAATCCTGAACATAAAGTTGGTTATCTAAAAAGTATGCCAAACTTGCTCCTTGCAACAGTAACAATGTACTACAACTCTTTATGCCTTTACTTGTGAATTAACTTGAAGGAATCCATCAATTTAAAAGACAAATGATGAAATGAGACATTGCATCAAACCTCATTTACATAAATGTCTTTTTATCATTATCAACCCCTATCAATAAGTGTGCAGATATATGCAATCTTGCAAAATTCTTCATATGCTTGAGGGGATCTTAGTATTAGTGTTCCATTCCAAAGTGGGTTTTGAATTCACCATAGTTACATAGTTTACCATCTTTTTTTTACTCACTTGTTGTTGCCATTATTCTCATCAAAATTATATCTTGCAATTTCATATATTTTCATTATCAAAGGAAAAAAATTGTTATTCAAAGGATAGTGAAATTCATGTTTTTATATATTTTTCAATAACAACACCATATGAAATATGCTGTGTTGGATTTTTAACAAACCACAAAAATTGGTCTCCAATGAAAAAGTGACTCCAAAGGATTAGTTTTTCGAACACGGTCTCCAATTTACAAGTGCTCAAACAAAATAGACAAGCAACAGTACAATGTAAATACATCAAACATGTAGTCTCAATTTACAATAAATGTTAACATTGAAACACATGACATACAAATTAATTAGTTCTGACTAACATTTCAATGAAAATAATCCAAATCTTTTTGTACACCTTGGTACAACATAAGATGTTGAGGTGGCAAAGGAATACTCTGTAACCACTGCTTGGGCAGCTTCAAGATCTCTTACCCAGCCATAATATGGGTTTGATGAAGTGATAAAAAAAAGTCTGCCCATGGATAGTCCTCATGATCATCCTCTACTGAATCCATGTTCATTTTGAGTCCCTATGAAATAAATATTTAGTTGTCAATGCCATTTTTAAGGTCAAAAGTCATTAATTTGGTCATGTCAATAATTTTCCCGAGATTTGCATAACAGCAGAGTTTTACATTCTTCAACAGTGGGTAATTATTGTACAATTCAGATTCATATTTTGTAAATCACCAGGTACTTTATACAAAATGTATGTATGGTACAACCCTAGTAAATGTTAAAAAATACAACAATTTATATAATATCACATAGATCTACAGCTGAAGACATAATATGCTGCGACTTACACGTAATAAATTAAAAATCAAAACAGAGTCAAAAATAATGAATGTTGTAGATACAACTGTTAAATGTTTGCTGTAGATTAAGTTAATTAAAGACACTACCACACCCTTCCCCTTTTGACTGCACTGTCTTTTTTAAGATCTTCTTGTTGTTAATGCACTTCCTGAAGCACTCTCCCTTGGTGTCTGTTGCGGACAAATAATACATTTATTTATTCCCATTTCAGTTTATTACTTGAACTGCTTGCTTTCCTGGATCAGACACGGGGAAAAACTAAATGCGATTCTTAAGCACCGTCCCCTGGTGTCTCCTCCAGTTAAGCAATCACAGTCCTTTCATCAAACACATGATGTTTTACTACTTGAGCC
>MJUT01063574.1:60186-72304 GCA_002080005.1 Gigantidas platifrons
TAATGCAATGCCTCTATAGCATAAAGGGTCCGTGGGTCCGCCATGTTTGCTTTAGGTATGGGATTGATTACAATTTTGTTCCATACGTCCGGGATTTTTTGAAACCTAAAGCAAAAATCAAACAGATGGTGTAAAAACAAAGCTGAACAGTTATTTATAAATCCTTCGGCGGGTAAATCACCATAACCAGCAGATTTACCTTTCTTCGCTTTCTCAATGACACTAATTGTTTCAGCAAAAGAAATAGGTTCAGTCAAAATAAAATCGTTAAAAGTATCATTTCTGTTTTTATTCGTAGCCAGCACAGTTTCATTTGTTGTAGAATATTGCTGATTTAGTAAATTAGAATATGCAGACTTCCATTTATTTAAAATTTCAGTCAGCTGAGATGAAACATTACCATCGTCGTCTATAACTTCCATTGGAATAATAGACTTTCGATTCTCAGCCACCCCAATTTTACCAATTTTTTTCCAAAACTATTGCTGGTTCTTAGTAGATTCCAACAACAGTTCATCCTGCATACTAAGCCAATATTTCCTTTTACATTTTTGAACCTCCCTATCAAAAGATTTCCTTTTATCAACGTAAATAGCCTTCAAGTCCGTAGAACGTCGATTATCTTTACATTTGTTCCAATTCTTTTCGGCTTTGCACATTTCAATCCATAATTTATTTAAACCTTCATTCCACCAGGGCTTTTTACAATGTTTTGTTCGGTTCATTCGAAATAAACTGAGTTTATTTCTTCATGAACCGAAAAAATATTGAGATCAATCCTTAAATGTTGCGTTGTTCCTATTTCTAAAATCGAGGTTTCATGATTTAGGTTTATTGGTATTTTCAAATGGCGATCAGTTTTATTGTTGGAGGAAACCGGAGTACCTGGAGAAAACCACCGACCTGCCGCTAGTCACTGACAAACTTTATCACATAATGTTGCATTGAGCACACCTCGCCATGAACGGATTTTGAACTCACAATTTTAGTGGTGATAGGCACTGATAGGCACTGATTGCACATGTAGTTGTAAATCCAACTACCATATGATCACGACCACGATAGCCCCCATGTCACAATATAACTTTAAAATGGCTGACAGTGAAAATAAAAACAAAAAGTGCTAAGCCTATTAACTTATATCACTACCATGTCTGTTTAAGTTTTGTATGGCAAATTTTGACTGTAATAACATCTAACAAATATTGCAGAGGTGGATGGGTGATTTTTCAAAAAGGGGTAGGAGCTGTCATATATATATATACAGTGGAACCTATCTAATCCGACACACAATGGGACCAGGGAAATGTGCCAGATTGTACAGGATGTCAGAATAATCAGCTTTTTTATTTTAGTTAACAGAAATAGTTTGGGACCATACATTTTTGTCGGATGTCACAGGATGTCGGATTGCACAAGTTCCACAGTATATATACATACGTCTGAAAATTAAACCAAACAGTGTTAGAATTAGATTTTGAAGCTGTCAAGTTTTTGTTATTCCCTCGACGGGATTTGAACTCATACCATTGATATACTGCAGCACCATTCGCTTAGCCTTACGTCCAGGTCCCTAGACCACTCGACTACATCCACTGCTTAAATATATATATAAGAAAAAAGTTCAAATCACAATCCGTACGTTGGATGATAGATAGAATAAAAAACATAAGGGTGAAGAATAACGGAATCCTCTTCAAATTTTCACATTTTACTAACCACAAGTACTTTCACTGCTTGTACAGATCTTCAGGTGGATTTGCTTAAGAAATAATCCATGGCAGCCATTGTGTTATAATCATTTAACCATGGGTTGGGCCTTTATAATCGAATTTAATCCCGAGCGATAGCGAGTTCGGCAAAAACACATCAATGTAGGCAATGTAAAGACATAGTATCAATATTTTCGGCAGCTGTAAGGTCCACATTTCTTTTTTAAAAGCGTTGTCGGATTGTACAGTGACACTGAAGTGATTGAACAGTAATTCGACATTGGTGAAAGAACGGCAACAAATAACGTGATGTCATTCACAAAATGTAGTCTTTCTGCTGGTCGCTACATTAACTCAGAAGGCGGAGAGAATCGGAGACGGAAAGGGCTCGAATTATTCGAGTTAATATTAAAGCGGAATTTTGAATGTGAATGAACTGGAGTTATCGAGCCTGAAAGAAAAACCCCGAGTAAGCCCGAACGTAAGTTCAATGTCGTCAGTTTCGTTTAGGTAATCATCGGATGTTGAAAAGGATGATTTGGAGTGAATGAAGCTTTTCTTAAAGTCGAGTTAAATCAAGGTAACTGCTGTTGTAATTCTTAGATACACATCTTGTTAAACGAATTAAGGAGGACTAGCGGTGAGATGAAAGGTATTAATGGAAATAAAATGAGTTGAAGCGTGGCTACCGACGACATTTATATCTCCCTTGTCTAGTGTATATATGTGGATAGTCGATCTTTTTATTCACCGGGAGCAAGCCCCTGTTGATAATGTACGTAGTGTCGGCGCGGCGAGTGGTTGATTGTGCTTGAGAAAAGAATGAACATATCGTATCTTCTGTTTGATTTATGTTTCTATGAAATATTACGTTGACTGGTCATGTATCCTTGATATTTGCTGCATAATTCAAAAAAGAACGAATCTAATAATTTATGGTCGGGTTTAAGAGCTTTGTGTAGCTCATGTTATATGTATATATGTGCCGACTTTAAATAAAATTTACTTACTTACTTGCTTAATTTATCAAGATATTTTTTTTTGTTCGAGAAACCGTAAAAAGAACAATTTTCGTACAAGTGAAAAACCAAGTACAATGATAAATTCCTTTTATTAAGCTCGGAATATAAAGAAAACTTATAACAATGCTCGCCAAAGTCGTTCCTGCCTTTTTTTCTGGTGAAAAATTGTGCGCACTAATTTATTTTCCCACCTTCCGATGTTTGATCATGCTCCCAGTACTCCTCAATTAAAACCGGACACTTATGCAACGTTTGACTTGCGGTACGTAATGGAAAGCGCGGAAATAGGGGTGTATAACGTCAAAGACGTTAATAAAAACATCACATTCAACTCCGGAGTACAAGAGTGGGAAAGTGTTCAAGCGCTACAATAATTATCTATACTAGGAAGTAATCATTGGTATATTTCAAGTTTAAACATTCAAATCTGAGGACCTCAACACCGTAGGTAAATCAATCAAGTAGTTTTGCCTTTGTTCTGTTTAACGCCACTTTCAACAATATTGCAGTTATCAGGGGCGGATTCAAGGGGGCGCACCCCCCCCCCCTAAAATCAGAAAAAATATGATTTTTTTGCGTAAAATCGTGATTTTTCACACGAAATACCCCAAAAATTTTCGCGCCTCCCTCCGCTCGGCGCGATTTTTTTTAAGTGCGCCCCCACTAACTTAAAATCCTGGATCCGCCCCTGGTTATATCGTGGCAGTCAGTTTTATTTGGTGGATGAAACCGGAGAATTCCCAGAGAAAACCAATGTCTTCTCACAAGTCACTGACAAACTTTATCACATAATGTTGTATCGAGTATATCTCTCCTGGTCGGGGTTCGAACTCTAAACGTTAGTGGTGATAGGCACTGATTGCATAGGTAGTTATAAATCCAAATACCATACGACTGTGACCATGACGACCCCTAAATAACGCTACTTTCAACAATATTGCAGTTATATCGTGGAAGTCAGTTTTATTGGTGGAGGAAACCGGAGTACCCAGAGAAAACCAATGACTTCTCACAAGTCACTGACAAACTTTATCACATAATGTTGTATCGAGTAGACCTCTCCATGATCGGGGTTCGAACTCAGAACGTTAGTGGTGATAGGCACCGATTGCATATGTAGTTACAAATCCAACTACCATACGATCGCGACCACGGAAACCCCTTAATAAATCTGTCAATAAGGCACACAAACAATATTACCTTCACAACAATGCGTTCTTTTTCTTTAACTTCCAAAGAAAGGTTATACACAGACAACTAAAGACTGAGCAACACGACCCCCATGGTGAACTAATGTGCTCAGGAAGAGTAACCCGTTCCCCTTCCCCTAGAGGCATGTTTATATGTAGGTAAAAATGTGGCACTAGGGGACTAAGCTCAAGCTAGCGAACAATTTCTAGCGACCACTAAGCTAGCGAACAATAAGGCGATATGTCTCAAAACCAAACAAATAAATAAAAGCGAAATGTACTTAGAATATTTCTAGCGACCAATAAGAAATATATTTCTGTAAATGCACAATCAACACATTGAATCGACATCTGGCCATACAGGGAATATTTCTGAATACTCCCACCCCCGCCCCTCCCACACACTTCTACAATACGAAGTAGACACTCATGTGAATAAAAAGACAATACATTGTATGTGATATTTCTCATGTTCACTCGAACATAAAATATTTCTTCTCTTTACGAAGCATATTAACAAAGACACACGTATATTTTGGGATGACGGGATTATAAAACAGCACGCCAACTTTAAATAAACATAGCGTAAATAAATAATTTACTGTCACGAAAACCGGTATATAATTTCGATTTGCCATCGCTTTGTAAAACAAAATAAAGTCCTAAGATTCTCTGTTCCCACGTCTCATAAATATAAAAAAAAATGTGAATATAGAATAATAGAAATATATAGCAATACGTCTTTTTAAAAATAAACAAAATATAAATCCTGCATATGCGTGTCGCATTAATTTAATAATTTATTTGCGCCAAACCATTAATTTAATTCACAAATCAGAGCTTAGAACATATAGCAGTCCCTTTTAAAGAAAAAAAGTACCTTTCACTTTGTTGTAGTGTCAGTAATGTTGAATGGAAGAGAATAATTAAAATTGATACTTAAAGTTATATATATAAGGATTATATCGAGCCCAATTTTAGCTACATTTATTTGAATTGCAATCCTTTATTAAAATTTAAATGCATGACCTATAAAAACGAAAATTTTGGGAATGACCTTGCTATTTTTAGACCATGGAATGTCCCAAATCATGGCATTTCAATCCACGAATATACCATCAAGGCATTTAACACCCTGCTATGGGCTTGATGTGCATTATCCCACCTAGGCACTTAAGTCATTTAAAGACCTTGGCAATATCTTTGTCTAAGCCAAAAGTGGGTAAGAACTTTGGCGTCCTTCTATATCTGTATGCCCTATTAATGGGGGCACCCCCCAAATCCAAATATCAAAGTTGTTCTTTAACACCCTGCTGTGGGCTTCAGGTGCATTATCCCACCTAGGCACTTAAGTCATTTAAAGACCTTGGCAATACCTTTGTCTAAGCCAAAAGTAGGTAGGAACTTTGCCGTCCTTCGATATGTTTATGGCCTATTAATGGGGGCACCTTCCCCAATCAAAATATCAAAGTTGGTCTTTAACACCCTGCTGTGGGCTTGAGGTGCATTATCCCACCTAGGCACTTAAGTCAGATAAAGATCTTGGCAATACCTTTGTCTAAGCCAAAAGTGGGAAAAACTGTGCCGTTATTCGATATTTTTATGGCATATTAATGGGGGCACTCCCCCCCAAATCAAAATATCAATGGTGGTCTTTACCACCCTGTTGTGGGCTTGAGGTCCATTATCCCACCTAGGCACGTAAGTCATTTAAAGACCTTGGCAATACCTTTGTCTAAGCCAAAAGTGGGTAAGAACTTTGCCGTCCTTCTATATGTTTATGCCCTATTAATGGGGGCATCCCCCCCCCCAAATCAAAATATCAAAGTTGGTCTTTAGCAGCCTGCTGTGGGCTTGATGTGCATTATCCCACCTAGGCACTTAAGTCAGATAAAGACCTTGGGAATACCTTTGTCTAAGCCAAAGGTCGGTAAGAACTTTGCCTTCCTTCGATATTTTATGGCCTATTAATGGGGGCACCTCCCGCCAATCAAAATATCAAAGTTGGTCTTTAACAACCTGCTGTGGACTTGAGGTGCATTATCCCACCTAAGTCACTTAAGTCAGAAAAAGACCTTGTAAATACCATTGTCTAAGCCAAAAGTGGGTAAGAACTTTGCCGTCCTTCGATATCTTTATGGCCTATTAATGGGGGCACCTCCCCCAATCAAAATATCAAAGTTGGTCTTTAACACTTTGCTGTGGGCTTGAGGTGTATTATCCCATCTAGGCACTTACGTCAGATAAAGACTTTGGCAATACCTTTGTCTAAGCCAAAAGTGGGTATGAACTTTGCCCTCATTCTATATGTTTATGCCCTATTAATGGGGGAACCCCCCCAAATCCAAATATCAAAGTTGGTCTTTAACACCCTGCTGTGGGCTTGAGGTGCATTATCCCACCAAGGCACTTAAGTCAGTTAAAGACCTTGGCAATACCTTTGTCTGAGCCAAAAGTAGGTAGGAACTTTGCCGTCCTTCGATAATGTTATGGCCTATTAATGGGGGCACCCCCCCAAATCAAAATATATCAATGGTGGTCTTTAACACCCTGCTGTGGGATTGAGGTCCATTATCCCACCTAGGCACTTAAGTCAGATAAAGACTTTGGCAATACCTTTGTCTAAGCCAAAAGTGGGTATGAACTTTGCACTCATTCTATATGTTTATGCCCTATTAATGGGGGCACCCCCCCAAATCCAAATATCAAAGTTGGTCTTTAACACCCTGCTGTGGGCTTGAGGTGCATTATCCCACCAAGGCACTTAAGTCATTTAAAGACCTTGGCAATACCTTTGTCTCAGCCAAAAGTGGGTAAGAACTTTGCCGTCCTTCTATATGTGTATGTCCTATTAATGGGGGCACCCCCAAATCCAAATATCAAAGTTGGTCTTTAACACCATGCTGTGGGCTTCATGTGCATTATCCCACATAGGCACTTAAGTCATTTAAAGACCTTCGCAATATCTTTGTCTAAGCCAAAAGTGAGTATGAACTGTGCCGTCCCTCGATATTTTTATGACCTATTAATGGGGGCATCTCCCCCAATCAAAATATAAAAGTTGGTCTTTTACACCCTGCTGTGGGCTTGAGGTCCATTATCCCACCTAGGCACTTAAGTCAGATAAAGATCTTGGCAATACCTTTGACTAAGCCAAAAGTGGGTAAGAACTTTGCCGTTATTCGATATTTTTATGGCCTATTAATGGGGGACCCCCCACAAATCAAAATATTAATGGCGGTCTTTAACACCCTACTGTGGGCTTGAGGTTCATAATCACACCTAGGCACTTAAGTCAGTAAAAGACCTTGTAAATACCTTTGTCTAAGCCAAACGTGGATAAGAACTTTTCCGTCCTTCTATATTTGTATGCCCTATTAATGGGGCCACCCCCCCACACCCAAATCCAAATATCAAAGTTGGTTTTTAACACCCTGCACCCCTCCAAATCAAAATATATCAATGGTGGTCTTTAACACCCTGCTGTGGGCTTGAAGTCCATTTCCCAACTAGGCACTTAAGTCAGATAAAGACCTTGGCAATACCTTTGTCTTAGCCAAAATTGGGTAAGAACTTTGCGTCCTTCTATATGTTTATGTCCTATTAATGGGGGCACCCTCCAAATCCAAATATCAAAGTTGGTCTTTAAAATCATGCTCTGGGCTTGAGGTGCATTATCCCACCTAGGCACTTAAGTCAGTTAAAGACCTTGGCAATACCTTTGTCTAAGCCAAAAGTGGGTAAGAACTTTGCCGTCATTCTATATGTTTATGCCCTATTAATGGGGGCACCCCCCCAAATCCAAATATCAAAGTTGGTCTTAAACACCATGCTGTGGGCTTGAGATGCATTATCCCACAGAGGCACTTAAGTCAGTTAAAGACCTTGGGAATACCTTTGTCTAAGCCAAAAGTGGGTATGAACTTTGCCGTCCTTCGATATTTGTATGGCATATTAATGGGGGCACCTCTCCCCAATCAAAATATCAAAGTTGGTCTTTAACACCCTGTTGTGGGCTTGAGGTGCATTTTCCCACCTAGGCACTTAAGTCATATAAAGACCTTGGCAATACCTTTGTCTAAGCCAAAAGTGGGTAAGAACTTTGTCGTCATTCTATATGTTTATGCCCTATTAAATGGGGGGACACCCCCCAAATCCAAATATCAAAGTTGGTCTTTAACACCATGATGTGGACTTGAGGTGCATTATCCCACCTAGCCACTTAAGTCAGTTAAAGACCTTGGCAATACCTTTTTCTAAGCCAAAAGTGGATATGAACTTTGCCGTCCTTCGATATTGTTATGGCCTATTAATGGGGGCCACCCCGCCAATCAAAATATCAAAGTTGATCTTTAACACCCTGATGTGGGCTTGAGGTGCATTATCCCACCTAGGCACATAAGTCAGATAAAGACCTTGGCAATACACTTGTCTAAGCCAAAAGTGGGAAAAAACTTCCCCGTCCTTCCATATTTTTATGGCCTATTAAGGGGGGCCCTCCCGCCAATCAAAATATCAAAGTTGGTCTTTAACATCCTGCTGTGGGCTTGAGGTGCGTTATTCCACCTAGGCACTTAAATCATTTAAAAACCTTGGCAATACCTTTGTCTCAGCCAAAAGTGGGAAAGAACTTTGCCGTCCTTCTATATTTTTATGCACTATTAATGGGGGCCACCCCGCCAATTAAAATATCAAAGTTGATCTTTAACACCCTGATGTGTGCTTGAGGTGCGTTATCCCACCTAGGCACATAATTCAGATAAAGACCTTGGCAATACACTTGTCTAAGCCAAAAGTGGGAAAAAACTTCCCCGTCCTTCCATATTTTTATGGCCTATTAATGGGGGCCCTCCCGCCAATCAAAATATCAAAGTTGGTCTTTAACACCCTGCTGTGGGCTTGAGGTGCATTATTCCACCTAGGCACTTAAATCATTTAAAAACCTTGGCAATACCTTTGTCTAAGCCAAAAGTGGGAAAGAACTTTGCGGTCCTTCTATATTTTTATGCACTATTAATGGGGGCACCCTCCACCCTAATCCAAATATCAAAGTTGGTCTTTAGCACCGTGCTGTGGGCTTGAGGTGCATTATCCCACCTAGGCACTTAAGTCAGATAAAGACCTTGGCAATACCTTTGTCTAAGCCAAAAGTGGGTAAGAACTTTGCCGTCCTTCTATATTTTTATGGCCTATTAATGGGGGCACCCCCCCAAATCAAAATATCAATGTTGGTCTTTAACACCCTGCTGTGCGGTTGAGATGCATTATCCCACCGAGGCACTTAAGTCAGTTAAAGACCTTGTCAATACCTTTGTCTAAGCCAAAAGTGGGTATGAACTTTGCCGTCCTTCGATATTTGTATGGCATATTAATGGGGGCACCTCCCCCCAATCAAAATATCAAAGTTGGTCTTTAACACCCTGTTGTGGGCTTGATGTGCATTATCCCACCCAGGCACTTAAGTCATAAAAAGACCTTGGCAATACCTTTGTCTAAGCTAAAAGTGGGTAAGAACTTTGTCGTCATTCTATATGTTTATGCCCTATTAATGGGGGCACCCTCCCAAATCCAAATATCAAAGTTGGTCTTAAACACCATGCTGTGGGCTTGAGATGCATTATCCCACCTAGGCACTTAAGTCAGTAAAACACCTTGGCAATACCTTTTTCTAAGCCAAAAGTGGGTATGAACTTTGCCGTCCTTCGATATTGTTATGGCCTATTAATGGGGGCACCCCCCAAATCAAAATATACCAATGGTGGTCTTTAACACCCTGCTGTGGGCTTGAGGTCCATTACCCCACCTAGGCACTTAAGTCATTTAAAGAACTTGACAATACGTTTGTCTAAGCCAAAAGTGGGTAAGAACTTTGCCGTCCTTCTATATTTTTATGCACTATTAATGGGGGCACCCTCCACCCTAATCCAAATATCAAAGTTGGTCTTTAGGACCCTGCTGTGGGCTTGAGGTGCATTATCCCACCTAGGCACTTAAGTCAGATAAAGACCTTGGCAATACCTTTGTCTAAGCCAAAAGTGGGTAAGAACTTTGCCGTCCTTCTNGCTGTGGGCTTGAGGTGCATTATCCCACCTAGGCACTTAAGTCAGTTAAAGACCTTGTCAATATCTTTGTCTAAGCCAAAAGTGGGTAAGAACTTTGCCGTCCTTCTATATTTTTATGGCCTATTAATGGGGCACCCCCCCAAATCAAAATATCAATGTTGGTCTTTAACACCCTGTCGTGCGGTTGAGGTGCATTATCCCACCTAGGCACTTAAGTGAGTTAAAGAGCTTGTCAATACCTTTCTCTAAGCCAAAAGTGGCTATGAATTTTGCGTTCTTCCGATATGTTTATGGCCTATTAATGGGGGCACCTTCCCCCTATCAAAATATCAAAGTTGGTCTTTAACACCCTGCTGTGGACCTGAGGTGCATTATCCCACCTAGGCACTTAAGTCAGATAAAGACCTTGGCAATACCTTTGTCTAAGCCAAAAGTGGGTATGAACTTTGCCGTCCTTCGATATTTGTATGGCATATTAATGGGGGCACCTCACCCCAATCAAAATATCAAAGTTGGTCTTTAACACCCTGTTGTGGGCTTGAGGTGCATTATCCCACCCAGGCACTTAAGTCATATAAAGACCTTGGCAATACCTTTGTCTAAGCTAAAAGTGGGTAAGAACCTTGTCGTCATTCTATATGTTTATGCCCTATTAATGGGGGACCCCCCCCCCAAATCCAAATATCAAAGTTGGTCTTTAACACCATGATGTGGACTTGAGGTGCATTATCCCACCTAGGCACTTAAGTCAGTTAAACACCTTAGCAATACCTTTTTCTAAGCCAAAAGTGGGTATGAACTTTGCCGTCCTTCGATATTGTTATTGCCTATTAATGGGGGCACCCCCCAAATCAAAATATATCAATGGTGGTCTTTAACACCCTGCTGTGGGCTTGAGGTCCATTACCCCACCTAGGCACTTAAGTCATTTAAAGACCTTGACAATACCTTTGTCTAAGCCAAAAGTGGGTAAGAACTTTGCCGTCCTTCGATATTTGTATGGCCTATTAATGGGGGCACCTCCCCCCAATCAAAATATCAAAGTTGGTCTTTAACACCCAGCTGTGGGTTTGAGGTGCATTATCCCACCTAGGCACTTAAGTCAGTTAAAGACCTTGGCAATACCTTTGTCTAAGCCAAAAGTGGGTAAGAACTGTGCCGTCCTTCGATAGTTTTATGGCCTATTAATGGGGGCATCCCCCTCCCAAAATCCAAATATCAATGGTGATCTTTAACACCCTGCTATGGGCTTGAAGTGCATTATCCCACCTAGACACTTAAGTCATTTAAAGACCTTGGCAATACCTTTGTCTAAGCTAAAGGTGGCTAAAAACTTTGTCTTCCTTCTATATTTGTATGCCCTATTAATGGGGCCACCCCTCCAATCAAAATAATAAAGTTGGTATTTATCACCCTGCTGTGGGCTTGAGGTGCATTATCCCATCTAGGCACTTAATCAGTTAAAGACCTTGGCAATACCTTTGTCTAAGCCAAAAGTGGGCAAAACCTTTGCCGTTCTTGTATATTTTTATGCCCTATTAATGGGGGCACCCTCCCTCCCCAAATCCAAATATCAAAGTTGGTCTTTAACACCCTGCTGTGGGCTTGAGGTACAATATTCCACCTAGGCACTTAAGTCTGATAATGACCTTGGCAATACCTTTGTCTAAGCCTGAAGTGGAAAAACTTTGACGTCCTTCGATATTTTTTTGGCCTATGAATGGGGGCAACCCCACCCCCCCAAATCAAAATATCAATGGTGGTCTTTAACACCCTGCTGTGGGCTTGAGGTCCATTATCCCACCTAGGCACTTAAGTCATTTAAAGACCTTGGCAATACCATTGTCTAAGCCAAAAGTGGGAAAGAA
Organism: Gigantidas platifrons; assembly: GCA_002080005.1. Classification (NCBI taxonomy): domain Eukaryota; kingdom Metazoa; phylum Mollusca; class Bivalvia; order Mytilida; family Modiolidae; genus Gigantidas; species Gigantidas platifrons. The sequence continues at coordinate 72,041 of MJUT01063574.1, forward strand.
CTTTGCCGTCCTTTAATAATTGTATGCCCTATTAATGGGGGCATCCCCCACCCAAAATCCAAATATCAAAGTTGTTCTTTAACACCCTGCTGTGGGCTTGAGGTGCATTATCCCACCTAGAAACTTATGTCATTTAAAGACCTTGGCAATACCTTTGTCTAAGCCAAAAGTGGGTAAGAACTTTGCCGTCCTTCGATATTTGTATGGCCTATTAATGGGGGCACCTCCCCCCAATCAAAATATCAAAGTTGGTCTTTAACACCC
>MJUT01063574.1:90173-106719 GCA_002080005.1 Gigantidas platifrons
AAAAAAAAAAAAAAAAAAGACAGGGATAACAGAGAACAATATGACAAAGCTAATTGTATATAAGATATAATTTCTAATCTTAATTTCCAAGCTGAATTCAAAGATCAATAAAACCTAGGTTACATTACAGTTAGATCTTTTACATTTGACACCATTTTTTTAACCTTTATTTGCCTCAATATAAGCAAGAGCTTATATATTTCATATACTATTGGAGGTTTTACAGATAAAATATGATACCAATATTTCAAAATTATATGGTGTTTATACATACAGAGGAAAATGACCAAGTTCACCATATAAAAAAAGGCAAAGGAAATACATGTAAGTGAATTTATTGCAGGATTATTTTTTGAATGGAAAGGTTATTTTGTTTCCATTCTGCCTTTGATTTCAAATCTATGTGTGAATGCTAGTCATTCTGTCTTTGTTTTAAAATCTGTGTGTGAATGCTTGTAATTCTGTCTTTGTTTTAATATTTCTGTGTGAATGCTTTTTACAAGTAATTCTGTCTTTGTTTTAAAATATTTGTGAATGAATGGTATCTATTCTTTGTGTGTTTTAAAATATGTGTGTATGAATGGTAGTCATTCTGTCTAGTGGTTATTTGTAAGTTCATGTCACTCTGGTTATGCATTCTCTTATTTAAGTAAATTTAGTATTGATTTATAGGCAGAGTTCAAGAGCTTTAGATTTTTTTATTTGAATTCTCTTGTAGTAATAAACTGTTACTGTTCACCTGTTAAAACTTACCTAAAGTTTCTTACTTTATTTAACTAAAGTAAATCATTTTGTTTGTTTTTTATTAAATTATTTTGTGATATTTTAAAATTATAACCTATATGGAATATAATGAGATAACATCACATGACAAACTTAGAATCAAAGAAAGAGATAATTGATTTTGTTGTTCTTCATCTTAAAAGAGGAAATTAAAATGTGATCATGGATTGCATCATTGGTCAACCACATCATCATCAAATGGGGTCATGGTTTGGGTCTATTTGTGAATTATTTTTTATACTTGTTACAGGCATTTTCTATCATTTTTCTTTTCAGTATGCTTTCTGAGATTGAATATGTTTTTCTGAAATTTTGTACTTGCCAAGATCACAATAACAATTATTTTTATCCACATGTCCATGTAATAAGATAAGGAAACTTACTACACTTAAAAAAGTATAATATTTATTATTCGCATACCACCATCCCCCTTTTCCAACCAAAAAAAAACAACACAAAAAACCAACAAAAACTACCACACACATAAAATCAAAATCACTTGTTGAGGTCTTGTGTTCCAAAAACATAGAGCGGTAGAATTTAGACCTGGTTTGGCATCAGTCAGGTGTACAACACGTACTTCATTAGCATGGATCGGCCGGAGCTCCCACTGAACCTGAAGAAAATTTGAACTACATCCACGATTTCTTTTTAATGAGACCAGAATATAACTCAACTGTGTTGACGATGTTTAAATACGATAATTAGGTAACCCCAAGTCCACATTTGTTCAGCAAGTTCGGAATAGGGAATACATTACCGTACCTACAAAGGTCTCAAAATGCTAAAAATTACCGAAAATGAACCACGATTTCAAACCCAGATTTGTAAATGTAGCAAGCAAATGACGGGTTTGTTTAATTAACAGACCTTCCTTTATGTTTATTCTTTCGATTTAAATACATTTCAACCTTCATCGGTTTTGAGGACGCATTTGTGTCAGTCAACTGCAGACCAGGGTATTACCCGCCACATTTTTTATTGACATCTGGCGTTGTTGGATATTTCTGATATTTCGAGCAGTTAGGCGTTTTGTACATGTTTTATTGGTTAAGTTACACCAAACACATGATCATTAACAAAGTTACGATGCATATTATGATCAAATTAATTCAGATGTTGCTTATTTTTGTATTTGAAATACGGCCTCGTGATCGTTTACAAAATGACAGTGACGCCATGACGGTTTTTATAATTATCTCCCTTTCCCCGCGTGACTACAGATCGGAACTCTTCAATGTCGGCGGCTTTCCCACTGAGTCATCATCAGTCCTTTATTACAATCCATGTTAGGATTCAGACAAGCTATATTCCCCGCGGGGGGGTATGCTTCATATTGAGTAGCGGACGTCAAGAAAGGATTCAATTCTCTGTACGTGTATTGTCCCTTGGTGGAACCGAGAATGGTGGGATATTCCCAAGTACCGTTATTGAGAATCGTACCGGTGGAAGGAAGAGACTGGGAAATGATCACCCGAGTGTTTGATCCAATATAGTACTGTCCCCTGTTACAACGACGATTTCAGACCGTGGAAATAGATATAAGGGACGACACTGGCTCTATAGTGCCATTCGAAAGAGGACGAGTGGTGGTGACACTTCACTGTAGAAAGCGAAAATAATTCTCTCTAGAATGAAACCAACTCTTCGTTACAATACGAAAGCTTACCACGATTAGGACATACACCGAACCGGAAAAGGATATCCGGTATTTGCGGGAAGATGATATCAAAGAGGACATGGACTTTGCAGTGTCTTCGGAGGACTCTTTAAAGCAGCCATGTCTTTGTTGAAAAAGGGAGCAAAGACCCTTGAACGCGAGGCTTTAAAAACGGGATTAAATATTGCCGGATATGCCGTACAAGGAAGAAATATCAAACAGGCAGCAAAACCAAGTTGACATCAACAGGACAAAACTTACCCCAGAAAGCTATGAACACGGTAGGACCCCCACGACAACGAGCTATAAAAGGACGACAGATTCCCGCCAAACCGTTACAACCCGACTTTGAAAACGCAGGTTATATTCGCAGTTATATGGGACTCTATTCCAGTACGGGAAAGATTTATCAAGACGAAGGAAATACCATCTCCAGAGAGGAATACGCTAAAGGAAACACCTTATTTGGATTCGATCTGACTCTGGATATGTCGGAAGTGGGAACGTTTCAACTGATAAAACAGGGCAATTTACGCGTGGAGATTCATTTCGCCGAAGCTCCGGCAAGGACCATCAACGTCGTCCTGTATTCATAATTTGACAATATGATCGAAAATGGTAGAAATAGACAAGTCTTGTTTGACTACAGTGTATTATGAATACACTAGAGATTTACACTATATTGAAAAAACATCCCCACTCCAGACCGGTGTTTAAGGGGGTCTATGCCAGAAACAGATTACCCAGACTATTAAACGTATCTTCGTCCCTTGGAAATACGGATCCAGACCATCGAATGGGACAACACTGGGTCGCTACATACATCGACGCCAACTCACGAGGGGAATACTACGATCCAACCGGACGTCCATCGAACGATATCGCTTATGTCAATTTCATGAACAAACATTGCCTTCATTGGACTTACAATACCATTCGAGTACAAGAAGAAGGATCTATCGTGTGTGGACTGCCTTGCATTTTTTACCTCATTCATCGATGTGCAGGACATAGCATGACAGACGTCACCAGGCTCTTATAAAATCCCGTGGAAGCGACGGACATTGTACAGAAATTTGTGTCGTTACTTGTAAAACATTTGTTATGAAAAAAAAAAAAAAAAAGGTTAATCCAACCTCTATATAGAACCAGTCACAAGCCTGGAGAAATGCAGAGTGACCTTCTATTGGGTGACTTAGGGGATCAAATATATCATTTCATTCATTTGACTCATAGGTTATTTAGTAGAAATACCTCAGTGAGAACGCGGACGTAATAGAAAACACCCTTGGAATACTACACAACACCTCGAACGAATAAGATCACACCCCAAGGGAAATCATCCACTTTCGGTCTGATGACATCACTTCCCGTGACGTCACTTTCGGTCACGTCACATCTCTTATGGGGGCCCCATTAAAGGGCCATACAAATATCGAAGGACGGAAAAGTTTTTTCCCACTTTTGGCTTAGACAAAGGTATTGCCAAGGTCTTTATCTGACTTAAGTGCCAAGGTGGGATAATGCACCTCAAGCCCACAGCAGGGTGTTAAAGACCAACTTTGATATTTGGATTTGGGGTGTGCCCCCATTAATAGGGCATGAAAATATCGAAGGACGGCAAAGTTCTTAGCCACCTTTGGCATAGACAAAGGTATTGCCAAGGTCTTTAACTGACTTAAGTGCCTAGGTGGGATAATGCACCTCAAGCCCACAGCAGGGTGCTGAAGACCAACATTGATATTTTGATTGTGGGGTGACCCCATTAATGAACCATAAAAATATGGAAGGACGGCAAAGTTGTTTCCCACTTTTGGCATAGACAAAGGTATTGTGAAGGTCTTTAACTGACTTAAGTGCCTAGGTGGGATAATGCACCTCAATCCCACAGCAGGGTGCTAAAGACCAACATTGATATTTTGATTCGGGGTGCCGCCATTAATGGACCATAAAAATATCGAAGGACGGCAAAGTTCTTAGCCACTTTTGGCATAAACAAAGGTATTTCCATGGTCTTTAACTGACTTAAATGCACCTCAAGCCCACAGCAGGGTGTTAAAGACCATCATTGATATTTTGATTTGGGGGGGGGTGTCCCCATTATTAGGCCAAAAAAGTATCGAATAACGGCAAAGTTTTTTCCCACTTTTGGCTTAGACAAAGGTATTGCCAATGTCTTTATCTGACTTAAGTGCCTAGGTGGGATAATGCACCTGAAGCCCACAGCAGGGTGTTAAAGACCAACTTTGATATTTGGATTTGGGTGGTGACCTCAATAATAGGACATAACGATATAGAAGGACGGCAAAGTTCTTACCCACTTTTGGCTTAGACAAAGGTATTGCCAAGGTCTTTAAATGACTTAAGTGCCTAGGTGGGATAATGCACATCAAGCCCACAGGAGGGTGTTAAATGACTTAATGGTATATTCGTGGATTGAAATGCCATGCTTTGGGACATTCCATGGTCCAAAAATAGCAAGATCATTCCCAGAATTTTCGTATTTATAGGTCATGCATTAAAACTTTAATAAAGGATTCCAATTCAAATAAATGTTGCCAAAATTGGGCTCGATATAATCCTTATATATATAACTTTAAGTATCAATTTTAATTATTCTCTTCCATTCAACATTACTGACACTACAACAAAGTGAAAGGTACTTTTTTTCTTTAAAAGGGACTGCTATATGTTTTAAGCTCTGATTGGTGAATTAAATTAGTGGTTTGGCACAAATAAATTATTAAATAAATGCGACACGCATATGCAGGATTTATATTTTGTTTATTTTTAAAAAGACGTATTGTTATATATTTCTATTGTTCTATATTCACATTTTTTTTTATATTTATGAGACGTGGGAACAGAGAATCTTAGGACTTTATTTTGTTTTACAAAGCGATGGCAAATCGAAATTATATACCGGTTTCCATGACAGTAAATTATTTGTTTACGCTATGTTTATTTAAAGTTGGCGTGCTGTTTTATAATCCCGTCATCCCAAAATATACCTGTGTCTTTGTTAATATGCTTAGTAAAGAGAAGAAATATTTTATGTTCGAGAGAACATGAGAAATATCACATACAATGTATTGTCTTTTTATTCACATGAGTGTCTACTTCGTATTGTAGAAGTGTGTGGGAGGGGGCGGGGGTAGGAGTATTCAGAAATATTCCCTGTATGCCCAGATGTCGATTCAATGTGTTGATTGTGCATTTACAGAAATATATTTCTTATTGGTCGCTAGAAATATTCTAAGTACATTTCGCTTTTATATATTTGTTTGGTTTTGAGACATATCGCCTTATTGTTCGCTAGCTTAGTGGTTGCTAGAAATTGTTCGCTAGCTTGAGCTTAGTCACTAGGGGCGTTAGATAAAATAATGTTTCGATTGCCATTGGAAACGGTCAGATAATGGATAGGGTATGTGGATTGATTGATTGGTTGTAGCTTAACGTCTAGCGAGCAGTATTTCAGCTATATTCAGGACGAGAACAATTTCAACAGTATGCAAAAAACCTGACAACCCCAACGAGAGAGCTCTCCCTATCCGCCAACCGTGTACGGGCTGACCAGCTCTGTGATTTTGAGTTCTGTGAACCCAGGGATAGAGTTTGAAAATATTGCATCGTCACGATCGTCTAACGAGCACTACTAATAAACTGTAGTTTATCGCCAGTTGCTGTGTCATGCAAACTATATTTTGTATGTTAGCTAAGCGTGGCACACTCAATCATGAGGTCATCATTCACGTTCGTCCAGCTTGATCATCAGACGGCCCTTTGCCGAAAGCTTGTGCCTCATATAGGCGAATTTATGTCTATCTATATATATAGGGTTTTCCCTTGGGAGTTACAATGGATATAATATAGAGCGGTCAATATAAAGTATAATAGTCTTCACTTTGACGACCACTTCTAGACAAACTACTACTCGTTAAAATCTGATACAAGTTGTACCACGTCGCACCACAAACCTATTACATAGGTGGAAGGAGGGTTTTTCAAAAAAAGGTATGAGCTGACATTTCTCTATTCATTCTGGATTTATATACATGTATGTGTGTGTTTTTTAAAGTAAAAATAATACAATACATCCTTACATAATTGCAGAAATCCCATTTTGTGTATGTTAATGGTCCTCTTTTAACACCCATATATCATGATGGATGATCTATAACGTTGTTCACAGACAGTCGGGTAACCCCATCCGTTATTTTTTGTTGTTGCTTGTGAGACTATTCAATATTACACGTAGACACAAATTAGAGTAAAGTGAAACGCCGTTTTATTGTTGTGTAATCAGAGAGTTGTACACTTTGGAGTATACAAGAACGAACTAAAGCATTTTGAGTCCAAAGTGAATGACCTATTATTTTTGAAGGACTCACTTTTACAATCTATTACGTAATGGTAGAAGAATACGTTAAGGGTAAATACACAAGACGACGTGACATCTTACACGATATTTGATCCTCGTTTAACCTTTCTTTTAAAGGGCTACAATATTTATCTATACTAGGAAGTAATCATTGGTATATTTCAAGTTTAAACATTCAAATCTGAGGACCTCAACACCGTAGGTAAATCGATCAAGTATTTTTGGTTTTGTTCTGTTTAACGCCACTTTCAACAATATTTCAGTTATATCGTGGAAGTCAGTTTTATTGGTGGACGAAACCGAAGTACCCAGAGAAAACCACTGACTTCTCACAAGTCACTGACAAACTTTATCACATAATGTTGTATCGAGTAGACCTCTCCATGATCGGGGTTCGAACTCACAACGTTAGTGGTGATAGGCACTGATTGCATAGGTAGTTACAAATCCAACTACCATACGATCGCGACCACGGAAACCCCTAAATAAATATGTCAATAAGGCACACAAACAATATTATCTTCACAACAATGCGTTCTTTTTCTTTAACTTCCAAAGAAAAGTTATACACAGAAAACTAAAGACTGAGCAACACGACCCCCAGGGCGAACTAATGTGCACAGGAAGAGTAAGCCGTTCCCCTTCCCCTAGAGGCATGTTTATATGTAGGTAAAAATGTGGCACTAGGGGCGTTATATAAAATAATGTTTCGATTGCCATTGGAAACGGTCAGATAATGGATAGGGTATGTGGATTGATTGATTGATTGTAGCTTAACGTCTAGCGAGCAGTATTTCAGCTATATTCAGGACGAGAACAATTTCAACAGTATGCAAAAAACCTGACAACCCCAACGAGAGAGCTCTCCCTATCCGCCAACCGTGTACGGGCTGACCAGCTCTGTGATTTTGAGTTCTGTGAACCCAGGGATAGAGTTTGAAAATATTGCATCGTCACGATCGTCTAACGAGCACTACTAATAAACTGTAGTTTATCGCCAGTTGCTGTGTCATGCAAACTATATTTTGTATGTTAGCTAAGCGTGGCACACTCAATCATGAGGTCATCATTCACGTTCGTCCAGCTTGATCATCAGACGGCCCTTTGCCGAAAGCTTGTGCCTCATATAGGCAAATTTATGTCTATCTATATACATGGATCCGCCCCTGGTTNATCGTGGCAGTCAGTTTTATTTGGTGGATGAAACCGGAGAATTCCCAGAGAAAACCAATGTCTTCTCACAAGTCACTGACAAACTTTATCACATAATGTTGTATCGAGTATATCTCTCCTGGTCGGGGTTCGAACTCAAAACGTTAGTGGTGATAGGCACTGATTGCATAGGTAGTTATAAATCCAAATACCATACGACTGTGACCATGACGACCCCTAAATAAATCGGTCAATAACAAACAATAGTATCTTCACAACAATGCGTTCTTATCCTTTAACTTCCCATGAAAAGTTATACACAGAATAAAACTGGTCTTCGTCGTGATCGTATGGTAGTTGCATTTATAACTAGCTTTACTAAAAAGTAAAATGTAAATCACAAATTGAAAAGAACAGGTATATTAAAGTCAATTGAAAAAAGATAAAAGAGTCTTTCTATTTCGTTAATGCTTTTAACATTATTATTATTACAATTCAAAATATCCAGTTCCTGTCGCAAATAATAAGAAAAGAAGAAATTTAACAAGAACGAAATGTATACTAACAATAACTCAGTGTAGCTGGGCGTATAAATATTGATATATAGTCAATGAATGTTAAAAATGCTCTCTCTTTTTTTTATATTCTTTTCACTTTGCAAATATAAAAAAAGTACATAAACCAGAAACAAATAGAGAAAAAAGGAGTATGTTTCTATCCCTATTGTGTCTGTCCTTCCTCGATTTATATAAAGGACATAGATGGCTCAATGAGTTAGGTAGTTGGATCACCTAACAACTCATACAAGCCTATCATCAATACGGCGTGGGTTCGCACCCGGCTTTGTAAATTGCAAAAAAGGGTGCACTCGACTCACAGCCGCAAGTGATAAAGCCCATGGTCGGTGGCTCTGCGGGTACTCCGGCTTCTTCCACCATTAAAACTGGTCGTCATGATATAGCTGAAAGTGGCGCTAAACACAATAAAATCAATCAATCAAAATCGCTGGACAGTAGCGTAGGAGCGGGGGCCAAACTATGTTAGAAAAATCTTAAATTTAGCATGGAAGCGAAAAATTATCAATAAATGAAGAGGTAAAAGAGTGTATTTGAAGATGATTTACACTTTTTTGACTTGTCAGTTTTGAAAGCTTCACCCCCTCCACGACACCTTCCAGTCCACCTTACAAGCTTGACCTCCACTTACCAGTCCACCTTTCAAGCTTGATCCCTACTTCCCGATCCACTTTAACTCCTCTACAGGGTTATGCTTATTATTTGCCTTAAATTCTCATTTCCTTTAAAAACTGCTGAATTGTGAAATGAGCAAATTAATTGAACAAAATGTATTTATAAAGATATAGAGGGAACTTATGTAATTTATACCTTATGATACAAGTAAGGTGAACTTCAATCGGTTCTACTTGACAAGAATCTGATTTTCCTTCACACGGAGATTAAACATTATTTTGAATGCGTTGAAACTGTGGTCGCCTCGACAAAACGACAGAGCAACGAGATTTATCTAATTTTCAGATAGTGGTTACGACATTAAGTCTGAGAGACAGAACAAATTTAATTAGAAATAACTAAATTATCAATTTTCATTTTGACGCACTTAAAAAGATTTTGACCTTGAAGACTAGTTAAACCCCGTCACTTTTAAGAGCCTGTACCAAAATAGCTAAATGAACGGTCATGTACATGTGTGTTACGGGAATCGATTTTGACCCCGTTTTTGTGATTTTTCGGTTAAATTTTAGAACTGTTCAAACTGTGGGTAAGTGTTCCTTATGGCATCCCCATCCAAAGATCTTTGGAATTTGTATATTTGATAATAAGCATATTAATTTAATGATTTTGATCATAAAGGATTAGAGTTAGGGTTAGGGTTTGAGTTAGGGTACGGGTAATTATACTATTTTTGGGTGGGCTGCCATAGGGAACTCTTTCCAAACTGTTTGATAAATAATTCATGGCACTAAGCGAAGCTGAGGTCCATATACTATTTTGTGGGTGACAGACCGGTCCATAAATTGCAATTTGGCCCGAAGTGCCATGATCTATTTGTTATTTTATACCCAATGCATGCAAATCTGTCAGACGACATGTTTTTGTAATTGTATATCTAAGACAAAAAACCAGTTCGGACAAAATCCGGAAAAAAACATTATACTGATCGGGCCCGGTTCATATTATCCACCTATTTACTGGCTATGAGGACAATAGCAAGTGTATTGTCCCCTGAGACACCAACTATTTCCCGACCGCTATTGTCCTCATAGCCAGTAAATAGGTGGATAATATGATAATTTTATCTGCATTTAATTGTATATAGAAAATATACACTGAGGTATAATCATATATACTTATTGACTGGGTATGAGGGGAATAGTAAGTTTATTGACCCCGAGATATCAACTATTGCCCGAGGCGAAGCCAAAGGCAATAGTTGGTATCAAGGGGTCAATAAACTTACTATTCCCCGAGTATCTAGTTAATAAGTGTTTTATTATACCGAAAGAGAAACTGACAACGCAGGTCACACAAGACGAAGAAGAAAACAACAACAAAAACACAACACAATATGTGTTGGACACCACTATACAGAAACAAATACAAATAAGACATGAGCCCTCCTACAAACAACAGATTTGTTTATGAATAAATAATTGTAAAATAATGTATTAAAATGTTACAATAATATTTCTGGATGGTTTTCCATACGACCCTCTCAATCTAAGACATCTACAATTTTTTGAACCCAGTCAATGCAGTGAACGGCAACGACTTATATTTAATGTAATATGTCTAAATAAAGCATCCCTGTTATTTACAAATCAAAGCTCGTCTATAGGTGTGTATTTGTGTGTGACTTCTCTTCGTTTAAATAAAAATTTAAATTCTCGTTCATAAATAAAAATTTTAATTCTCGTTCATCTTATCGAAAAGAAGAAATAAATACAGCGGTTATTTGTAAGACTCAAATTAATTATTATTAACAACACACAATTTATATAGGATACTTATTGTAAAATTTGCTCTGGCTAAACCATCATCTGTGAGGGACACAAATCTACCTGTCATATCTGAAACGTCTGCACACTTGTAGTGTCTCTCGAATTTTACGAAAGCAGATTAATTCCGAATGTAATAGTAAAGCCAAGTAACCAATCCGTAGACGGCATTAAAATTCCGCGAAACAATGTGACAGTGTCGGTCAAATAGTTGGAAACTATTGACCGGTGAAGTAAACTTCTCGACATAAGCCTGGAAAAATAGTAAAACTATCGAGCTGATTTTTATATAGAAAATTACAACTGGGGTGTAATAAACTAAGATATTGACCGGTCAATATACGAAAATATTGACCGGCTGCGCTAACAAAGACAAATAGGGAAAATTAAAACGTAAAGTATAATTTTTTTTTTTATTCATTTTATTTCTATTCTTTGGTTTCGACTACTGGTCTCTGTTTCTATATATGACACGATATTAAACATGTGGTATTGGCTGTTAAAAAATAAAAATGGCTGATTACATTAAACGTATGGGGGCTGGGGTTATGGAGACCGGAGTACCACAGACCTGTTGTAAGTCACTGTATACATACAAGAACCAAATATATTATTTATAAGAATGGAAATAAAATTCAATTAATTTATATTTATTATTGATTCATTGGTCACATGGAGTGCATGGATAAATTTCAAAGGATAGATTTTAAGGATGTGGGGAACCTATTTCATTTTCGTTATTCAATGTGCTTTCTAAATTTGCAACAAATATAAACAGTCTATTCGTAATCCTTACCTCCATCAGATTCTTCGAAATGGGACATGATCCCCGAAAATGTCAACGATCCTGATATATTCCACAAAAACAAAAACAGAAGAATTTTCCACTCCACGCTCGCCATATTATTTAAATAGAAAACACTCCACTTACTGTTCCGGGTATAATTTTTTGCAATGAACTAATTATACGATATATTGACCCAAACTATTTAAATACACGCTCGTCTCGCAATAGTATAATTTCCTTGTGTTTTTCGTATTGCAAATGAATTTTGAGAAATGTTTTCATGTATGTACGTTTAAAGGGACTCGAGAATTAAGCCATTAGACCATGCTAATGACATAATTATTAGTGGATCATGTCTATTTTTCAAAAGTAAATCGTGATTTTGTATTTTGAAAATACGGGGAATGATTCAATGCTTGTTCCTGATTCATACTGAAGATCGTGATAAAGGTAATAAATAAATACAGTTAGCTGTCCTTAAAATGTACCCAATCTAATTAAAATTAGATCCCCGCACTTGCTCATGCGGCAACTGAAAACAACCGATAGAAAATAGGGAGCAAGTGCGGAGATCTAACTTTAATCAGATTGAAAATGTACCCGTTTGTCAGTGACTGGCGACATATCGGTGGTTTTCTCTGGGTACTTCGGTTTTCCTCCACTAATGAAACTGACAACCACGATATAACTGAAATGTTGTTGAAGGTGGCGTTAAACACCATAAACCAAACCAAACCTAGGATATAGCCAAGTTCACCAATTATCAACCGCATATAAGGAATATTATTAAAAGAAAGTTTAAAAAGAAATGGTTAACAATTTCACCAATATCATCAAAGCGAACAATCGCTTCTAAGCTTGATGAACTATCGGAATTCAGAAACAGAGCCATGTTTCTCCTCTGTGGGGTACAAACCCTCCGAAAAGGGTTTCCATAAGATGCTATATTTGTATTATACCAGAATTTATATAGACCACCCCGCCTCTCACCCCCACTCCCTCTACCAAAAAAAGGGTAAGAGCAGGACGGAAATGGGTGACCTCTTTGTGGAGAATTTCAAGTTCTTTGCACGTAAACTACAAGATGCAACAACCCATAATAAGTAATAGTTCCATTGTGTTGTCTGTTCTTCTATTTATATGGATTCAGATTGCCCCATTGGTATCTTCAAGTTTTTCTCACCTCATGTGGTCGTTTGTGGCCCATTACAAGGCAAAAATTTCCGAGCACATCCAATATATGTTTGTTTTCTTGTGACATTCCATAGTTCTCTCTCTGTGGTTCCTTTTTACCTGCACGATTTATTACGGTCAAATCTGTATATAAAGGCCACTCAAGGGAACCTAAAAATGTGCCCTTGTCAGCAGTTGTCCTTTAAATACAGGCTAAAATTATATGCACTATTCATTAATGGAAAATGAGACTCCCTTTATAGACAGTGATTTGTTATATATAGGTGCCCTTTAAGGCGGATTTGGAATTGAATGTATTAATAAACTTGTCCTCGTCATAAATATACAAGATAGCTCAATTACTGGTCACTGGACATTAATAAATAAGGTAGCGGTAAAATTAGTAGCCATAGTTAGTATGAGACTTACTTTGAGTTGCATTTCGTCGTGAAAGTTTTATGTCGCGCGATAGAGAGGTATGAAATGCATTGAAAATAGTATTATTCATCTTAAAATGTAATACAAACTATCAACTATGGCGTCCATGAATAATTTTGATTCTAATAGGACAAAATCCAACACATTTTCAGCGGAATGCATTAAGGAAAATATGTCTCAGAATTAACCTTCTTCCCAGTGCTATCGTGATCGTATGGTGGTTGGATTTACAACTATCTGTACAATCAGTGCCTATCACCACAAAAGTTGTGAGTTCGAATCTTGCTTATTAAGAGGTGTACTCGATACAACATTATATGGAAAAGTGTGTCAGTGACTTACGACAGGTCGGTGGTCTTCTCCAGGTTCGCCGATTTCATTCACCAATAAAACTGATCGCCACGATATAACTGCAATATTGTTGAAAGTGGAGGTTAAACACCATACCCCTCTCTGTGCAATATACATTTTGTACTTTTTTCTATACACACAAATGCCTCGAGGTGCAATTCAGTTACTGACAGTTTCCATTCCGAAGGGATGTATGATTAAAGCAACTTAAACAAGTACAATGATAACAAATTCGATAAAACAACAATAACCAGATATCCGTGTTCCCACAATTCCTTGGCAACTAGGTTACCGGAAGACGTCACATTATAAAAGAAATGTCGAATGATAGTTGATCATCTTTAGGATTTTTTTTTTACCGAAAAACAAAGTAAATAAAAAAAAACAAATAGAAAAAAACAACAAACAAACAAACAAACAAAACAAAAACAAAAACAAAAACAAAAAGCAAATTGATGCCCATAATTTGTCCGTCAACCCCCATGTGCAAAGTAAAACATCATCGGGAATTAATCACGGCATTGCTGCTGATGAAGGAAGTTATATTATAATACCCATTAGAGGGAACGATGCGAACACTTTGGGTTCACATCCGGTTTTCTGATGACAGTAACCCTAACTCTAACACTAACCTTAACCCTAACACCAACAGCTAACCCTAACACTAACCCATAACCCTAACCCTAACACTAACCCTAACCCTAACTCTAACACTAACCCTAATACTAACACTAACCCTAACACTAACCCTAACCCATAACCCTAACCCTAACTCTAACCCTAACGCTAACCCTAACTTTAACACTAACACTAACACTAACCATAACCCTAACCCTAACACTAACCCTAACCCTAACCCTAACACTAACCCTAACCCTAACCCTAACCCTAACAGTAACCCTAACTCTAACACAAACCTTAACCCTAACACCAACAGCTAACCCTAACACTAACCCATAACCCTAACCCTAACACTAACCCTAACCCTAACCCTATCACCAAGACCTAACCCTATCAACAAAACCTAAAAAAGTATTTATAATTAGATAATACGAATGCGACAAAATTCTTATCCGTTTAATCAAAGTAAATAAAAACCACCCGTGCATACATTTGTTATCTATCAAGGTAACAGTAACCCTAAATCTAACACTAACCCTATAATTAGATAATAGGTAACAACTATTCCGATAGTTACATTAATGTATCGTGAATACAGTTCATCCACACACTTACAAAACGGAAACGTAATAACATAATGGAACCATATATAACAACTGTAAAGAATTACATCGGGTTCCATTTTTTTTAAATCGAGCTACAAATTTTAAGAGTGTAAATATATATTATATGTATATATCAAGTATGGTGGAATAGGCAAATCAATTCACTGTGGATACAGCACCGGCACACAACGCACTTTAGATATTAGCACCATTGTTCTACATACCAATGGTATGGTTGCCCTACAAAGGGCGTACAGAAGA
Organism: Gigantidas platifrons; assembly: GCA_002080005.1. Lineage (NCBI taxonomy): Eukaryota > Metazoa > Mollusca > Bivalvia > Mytilida > Modiolidae > Gigantidas > Gigantidas platifrons. Next base: position 105,402 of record MJUT01063574.1, read on the forward strand.
AGAAGATGTAAGATGTAAGAAGAACACTTTGGGTTCACATCCGGTTTTCTGGTGAAGTCCATTTTGAGTAGTATGGTGCGATGTTTTATACCGATACGGATCGATTGCATAACCACGTCGTAACAGTAACCCTAACTCTAACCTTAACCCTAACACCAACAGCTAACCCTAACACTAACCCATAACCCTAACCCTAACACTAACCCTAACCCTAACCCTAACCCTAACCCTAACAACAAAACCTAAAAAAGTATTTATAATTAGATAATACGAATGCGACAAAATTCTTATCCGTTTAATCAAAGTAAATAAAAACCACCCGTGCATACATTTGTTATCTATCAAGGTAACTGTAACTCTAAATCTAACACTAACCCTATAATTATATAATAGGTAACACGATTCCGATAGTTACATTAATGTATCGTGAATACAGTTCATCCACAAAACGGAAACGTAATCACATAATGGAACCATATATAACAACTGTAAAGACTTACATCGGGTTCCATTTTATATAAATCCAATGCAGCGATTGTACATATATTCAAGGATTTATATAGTAAGAAGGGTATGAATCTCGGGAGATTTAACATAGATTGTATGTAAGTATGTTGCGTGGCGAGATTACCCATAGTGCAATTCGTTGACGATGCGCGTGCCTTGATTAACGGTGGAAATTTTCATCGCATCAACATTTTAAACTAGTATTTGTAAGTATATAAAACCATGATTACAGGAATAAAGTGAAAATATTTGTTCTAAATACATGTACCAATCATTGATAAAGTATCGATATTTTGTAGATGTATCACCCATATCTCATCAATAATTGACATTAATCGATTTGCCCTTTTGACGTTCATGGGCTGTCAATGCTCGAATTTAAATTTCAAACTCCTCTTCACTCATCATACCGAATATTGAAGCGAAGCCGTCATTTTTGTGATAATATAATATTTTTCAATGTTGTGTAGGAGTTTTATTGAAAACAGTGCTCCCGATTTGTATTTATTAAGGATTGTTTACATCATTTGTCAAAATGGCGGCGTTCTGGGCGGAACAAAAATGGGTGGCCTATTTAGAAATCAATAAACTGCATTGTTTACATGAAATTGACATACCAAAGTGTATAAATGTGTAGCTTATAGTGTATTCAATGTATACCACAAAACTTGGCGTGATTAGTTGCTTTGTTTTATCATTTTTGATATGTTTTTAGATGTATGAAACTCTACTTTTTTATTTTACGTGTATGAGGGGTGATACAGAAAAAATCATCGCGAGTAGCATGAAATCTCACCACGCGAGATAATGC
>MJUT01063574.1:173442-217725 GCA_002080005.1 Gigantidas platifrons
AAAAAAAAAAAAAAACCCGTTCGATGTGACGATATTTACCCAAGTTGTCATCGGCACCTCGACCTATGGAATGCTTCGACCTATCTTAGTATTCCCTAACAAATTTTGCCGAAAAGCAGCAATTCGACCTATAGTCCGTAAAATAGTCGGTATCGTATATTATATCAGCATTGATCAGTTGCAATTTTATCATTAACAATTATGTAATTCGTAAAATAACGTCGTATTTTATCTTTTGATATTTACAAAATCATTATGACTTTATGTTAAGCATTTTATTGCACTAACGAAATTAAAAGGGAATATGTGAGAAGATTTTTTGTGTGTAATTACTCTTGTCGACACATCAACCAGTGACCTCGAAAAACACGGGAAAGTACGACAGCATTGGGTACAAAAAAGAAAAAAAAGCATGTGTACGCATAAAATGAGTTAAAACTGACAGTTATTTAAACTGTACGGTCAATCACGTAAAACATGAAATTCTCTGAGATGAAATTATACGTAGACCCTCCCCCTCCCGATACAAATAAACTCCTTTGTTTTATGAAAATGTAACATTGGAGGGGAATATTAAGAAAAAAAATTAGAACGATATACGATTATAAACATTGTATTGCAGTTGATCTTATATTAAAACATAACCAAACGGGCACGATGTTGGGAAGAGTAAGATACATGTTATTTATTCAACTAACATGATCCGGCCGTGTGACGTCACATGAATAGGTGTCATGGCCGCTTACACTACGACAGGAAATTCCAAATATTCACATTTTTAATTGGGTATATTAATGTTTATAAAGGTGTTTTTATTTAAATAATAAGTTATTTATGAATAAAAAGTTATAATGAATTGAATTAAAACAACTTTTCAACTGACTGGAGTATTCCTTTAAACGCTGGTTTTGTTGAAAGTACCAATACAATGAATATAATTATGTTTAATTTTATCGACAATTTACATTTTTATTCCTGCGAGTGGTTGTGTAGGCAGGGGCCCCAGTGGACTACTTTGCCCGGAGGCCTATAATGCTGTTAAGTCGGTCCTGTCTGTCGCTACATATGACACGATATTAAACATGTGTTATTATAATTGGCTGTTAAAAAATCTAAAGTGGTGAATATATATTAAACGTATGGAGGTTAGGATTATGGTGTCTAAAGACACTTCCAACAATAGTTCAATTATATCGTAAGGGGAGGGGCAGTTTAATTGGTGGAGGAAAGCGGGGTACCCGGAGAAAATCACAATCGACCTATCGTAAGCCATTGTAAACATAAAACAACAAAATCCATTATTTATAAGAATGGAAATAGAATTTAATTTATTATTGATTTTCGTTATTGGTTCATCAGTCACATGGAGAGCATGTATAAATTTCAAATGATATGTGTTTAAGGACCGGGGAACCTATTTGATTTTCGTTATTCAACGTGCTTTCTAAATTTGCAACAAATATATAAAACAGTCGTTTTGGGGAAAGAGTTCCTCATGGCATCCCACTCAAATATAGTATAATTACCCGAATCCTAACCCTAAACCTTTATGCTCAAAATCATTAATTTAATATGCTTATTATTAAATATACAAATTTCATAGATTTTTTGGTGGGGGTGTCATAAGGAACTCTTAATGTTTTGTTGTTTGGAGAATGTAAACAATATGACTATATCCACTTCCAGATTGGAAACAATTATTTCTATTCGTATTCCTTACCTCCATCAGATTCTTCGAACTGGGACAAGATCCCCGAAAATGTAAACGATCCTGATATATTCCACAAAAACAAAAACAGAAGGATTCTCCACTCCACGCTGGCCATTTTTTTTTAATAGAAAACACCCCACTTACTGCTCCGGGTATGATTTTTGCAATGTACTAATTATACGATCTATCGACCCAAACTATTTAAATACCCGCTCGTAATAATAGAAGTTCCTTGTGTTTTGTTAGTATTGTAAATGAATTGTGAGAAATGTGTTCACGTATGTACGTTTAAAAGGACTCGAGAATTAAGCCATTAGACCATGCCATTGACATAATTATTAGTAGATCATATCTATTTTTAAGAAATAAATCGTGATTTTGTATTTTGAAAATACGGGCAATGATTCAGTGTTTGTTCCTGATTCATACTGGAGATCGTGATAAAGGTAATAAATAAATACAGTTAGCTGTCCTTAAAATGTACCCGTTTGTCAGTGACTTACGAAAGGTCGGTGGTTTTCTTCGGGTACTTCGGTTTCCTCCATCAATGAAACTGACCGCCACGATATAACTGAAATGTTGTTGAAAGTGGCGTTAAACACCATAAACCAAACCAAACCTAAGATATAGCCAAGTTCACCAATTATCAACCGCATATAAGGAATTTTATTGAAAGAAAGTTTAAAAAGAAATGGTTAACAATTCCATCATTATCATCAAAACGAACAATCGCCTCTAAGCTTGATGAAATATCGGGATTCAGAAACAGGGCCATGTTCTCCTCTGTGGGGTACAAACCCTCCGAAAAGGGCGTCCACAAGATATTATTTTTATTTTTATTATACCAGAATTTACATACCACCCCCTTCCCTCTCGCAAAATAAGGGGGAAGAGCAGGACGGAAATGGGTGACCTCTTTGTGGAGATTTTCAAGTTCTTTGCACGTAAACTACAACATGCAACAACCCATAATAAGTAATAGTTCCATTGTGTTGTCTGTTCTTCTTCTATTTATATGGATTCTGATTGCCCCGTTGGTATCTTCAAGTTTTTCTCACTTCATGTGGTCGTTTGTGGCCCATTACAAGGCAAACATTTCCGAGCACATCCAATATGTGTTTGTTTTCCTGTGACAATCTTAGTCTCCGTCCATAGTTCTGTCTCTGTGGTTCCTTTTTACCTGCACGATTTATTACAGTCAAATCTGTATATAAAGGCCACTCAAGGTAACCTGAAAATGTGCCCTTTGTGAGCAGTTGTCCTTTATATACAGGCTAAAATTATATGCACTATTCATTAATGGGAAAAATCAGACTACTTTTTATAGACAGTGATTTGTTATATACAGGTGCCCTTTAAGGCGGATTTTGGAATTGGATGTATTAATAAACTTGTTGTCGTCATAAATATACAAGACGACTCAATTACTGGTCACTGGACAATAATTATAAAAAATACCCCAAAAAAAATCGATTACCTCCCTTTGTTTAGGAAAAAATATAAAGATGGTGTTCAAGCTTCAACTTATTACTAGGATTGAACATTACTAACACAAACTGATATACTGTGTGTACTGTGGTATTATAATTACGTGCTTTTTCAGTTCTTTTTTTGGACCCCATATACCATATTTACATAACAACAACCAATGTATTTCCCATATGATTTTTTTTCTTCTGTCGTAAAGGGGCCGTTGTGGTCGTGATCGTATGGTAGTTATGTTTACAACTACCTAGCAATCAGTGTCTATCACCACTAACTTTGCGAGTTCGAATCCCGCTCAGACAAGGTGTACACGATACAGCCTCATGTGATAAAGTTTGTTAATGACTTGCGACAGTTCAGTGATTTTCTCCGGGTACTCCGGTTTTGTCCACCAATAAAACTGACCGACACGATATAAGTGAAGTTTTGTTGAAAGTGACGTTAAACACCATCACCATAGCCTTAGCCTATATGATTCGTGTCTGTAAACCTGTTCTCGTTACGGAGATCGCTGAAATTCTGACGTTAAACGACAATCAATCCATCAATGTACGGACAAATATGTACGTAAAGAACAGTGAAGGGAACCAAGTAATATACAGTTTAAAAAATGTGTACTATTCAATAAATGGAAAAAAAAATGCAAATACCCTTTATAGACAGTCAGTTGCTGTTGAAAGAAAGATATTTATGGACTTTATTTATAATGATAATAATCAAGTCGCCTCTCTTCAAACTAAAGACAAATTTTACTGGTTACTGAATAATGAAAATATAAATATTGTAAATAAATTATCGGAATTTATTCTAAAAAAAACTTTGAAAAAAGATCCTCCCTTAACCAGAACACATAATAAGTATTATTATAAAATTCATTTGTGTGCAAGCTCATATTTATACGTATTATACCCTCAATACTTATACAATTAATATCTTAGCAACACACCCGATACCTATACTTAGTCCTCCCCTCAGGGCCAGGTAGATTATTGCATAAAATTATCTGTTCATTATTCATGTTATTATATATTAATTACTCATGCATGTTGTATTATGTAAACTATGTTGGTTTTGTGTTTGTGTGGTATTCTTTCTTTTTTGGATTTCTAACTTTGAATGTTTTCTTTATATGCCCCTTGTGGGCCCAAAATTGGTTTAATAAAATTATCTTATCTTATCTTATCTTATCTTATCTTATACATGTGCCTTTTAAGACTGTTTTTAATTACAATAAAAAAAAAAGATGACATTTTTTTCCCTAATGTGTAATTTCCTTCGTCTCATTTTACATGTTTTTAATCATGTTGGGTGTTTATGGATATTTGTGTAAAATGAAAACCATGAAAAACGAGTTCTCAGGTGCAATTTTATTGTGTATGATAAACAGATCAAAGAAAATTGTGTTTAATTTGCCGTCACACAATTAACCGACAATAACATTTATAAAATGAATATTATTATATATGTACATAATTTGCCTCTAGTTCTAGCTCGCTAGACACTTAGTTGAACTAAAAATTGTAGCGAAAGCGAGCTCGTTACAGTATTATAACTATGACAGAGATTGGGTGTTGTTATACAAAGGGATGGCCAATTATAACTAGAGATAAACAAAATATTATAACGTGGAGGAATGTAAAAGATAAAAAGACGTGATTTTATAAATCGCAATTCAATCTAGAAAGACAAAATATAATGTGCCCCCTCCCTCCCTCTTCAAAAGGACAACTTGAACATTTATCACTGTACATAAACACAGAACACTAAGGACTGGTAACACGGACCCCATTAAAAACTGAGGCTGCACCAATGTGCTCCGAAAGTTCCTACTCCACATGTTGCACATTTTGTGTTGCTCAATGTAATCTCATTTTTTTTTTCGTAAGTAAAACAAATTCATGTGTCGAACTGAAATACACGAGTTGTCGTTCTTATGCCAATTTTAACGTACATGATGACGGTTATTGCCGGAAACGTATTAGTTTATATCTACGTTTTTAATTAAAATAAAACATGCGAAAGGAGTGTTGTTTTCAGAATATACTTACAGTGTAATTAATAGCTAAATCACATTAAAAAAAAAAAAAACGTTGATGTCTTATAAATTGCGCACGACGCGATTCTGGAATACCCCTTTATCAGGCAAGCTCAGTCAAAAGACTGGAAAACAAAAATAAATTTAGAATTCTTTGAAAACAAGAAAACTATAATCCCTCAATAGAGACAGAACGTAAATTCGATATTTTGTGTCTCTTCAATACTTTCATACCAAAGTGGTACCAAGAAGCCATAAACTGAAAGAGTACAGACGACAATGTAATTAGACTAATTACCAAAAAACTAAAGGGAAAGATCAAAAGGAGAAACAACAAGAGGTCCACCTCTGGTTTGTAGTGGGCTTCCTGTTACTCGATCTTTAGTGGAGCAGGAACTGTTAACCCTTCCAGAGCACCTGAGTTCACTCACTGTTTGTAGTGGGCTTCCTGTTACTCGATCTTTAGTGAAGCAGGAACTGTTAACCCTTCCGGAGCACCTGAGTTCACTCACTGTTTGTAGTGGGCTTCCTGTTACTCGATCTTTAGTTTTATAAGAATGTTTTGTAGATCATTATTTGTCCTTTCGTACTTTTTCCTTTGTCCAATGTGTTGTCTCTTCTTCGATATACGGATTCTGATAGCCCCTTTGGTATCTTCAAACTCTTTTTTATCTACAAAACATTGAACAAGGAATTAAAAATTGAGCAATAGATTGTATTAACCCCACCATAACGCGGGGGTGATCTCAAGTGCTCCGAAAACTACGGGGTCATTTCTCTGCAGTCTCGGCAACGTTCAGTCATAAACATACGGTACCTGATCTACATTCTCTGCTGATTCCACTGAATTGCTTCTTCAGTCTCAATCCGAGCATAATTTCTTCCATAATAACGCATATTTACGTGTCCTGAGTGTGCTTACATTGAGAACTCATAATCGCGCACGTTTGTGAATGACGTAATGTATCCATTCCAAACAGAGTTTCTGTAGCTTAATTTGGTTAAAATCATGCCGTTATGATGGGCCGCAGCCATGTCTATATAAAGTTACCCTATGTATCTCAATTATATGGCTCTGATCCACAAACTGATTAAAGTCATTTCGGCACCAGTATCCATGACACATAATTTTCTGGCCATTCACTACAAACAGTGATTAACCTTTCGCTATGCAAAAGCTTTGCAAAATATATTGCAAGATTCGTTTTTTTTTTATACCATTTGTCTTATATTTCGGCATTTTTTGCGATACTAGAATGGTCGGCGTACTTGATTTCAAATACGAAATATTCCCAGACTCTGTGCTTCCGATCATGAATTTCTTAATAGGAGGTTTCTGTTTACATGTAGATTCCTAGTGGTTCAGTTGAAGTTACCACTGTGAACGTTTTACGTTCTGCACCATGACTTTGTTAACCGTTACGGTATATATGTGATAAGATAAGATAAGATTTTTATTTTCGAATTATTGGCCCATATGAGCATAACAATCAAACATCAAATAAAGTTAATAATGCAATAAACAATAATCAAGAATATTAAAGAAAATATAAGGCAGTACGCAGTATTGAAAATGATTCTAATTCAGTGATACTGTTACTGGGCTCAGCCCAAATTCCATCCACTGTACAATGGGAGATAACTCCGATTGTACCGTGTTGGAATTCCCACCGAGCTTTGCAAATAAAAGACAAGATCATGGCATATGGCGTTTGAGGTGTTGTCTTCGTACAGGCAAAATTATGTCGGTGTTAAACCGGTCAATGGGATTCCAGCCCTATCCTTTATGATAATTTGATCTTTAACGATAATAGATAATTAAAAAAACATAAATACACTGATAAAGACCACATACTATGACAACTTGAATGAGAACATACACAAGGGTTATACAAAGTAAGAGTCAATAAGTTGGTGATTATTGTTTAACACTAAATGAACAATTGTTCAACTATATCATAGCGAGTACAAATTGCATATCGATGAAATGATGATGATGATGATGATGATGATGATAAATGATGATGATGATGATGATGATGATGATGAGGATGATGACCGCTTTGTACTACACCAGCACGCTCAGTTGGATTTTTATAATGCTAACCAACTGAAACAACAGTCCGTGTGTTACCATGCCGCTCGACTGGGACACATTGTTCTGATTCCGAGGCAACTAGTCTTTCCTCTTATTATTGAATGCAGCATGTGTAGCGGAGAAGTAGCACATACTAATTCAATGTCTTTCAGTTTACCCGACAGGGGTTCGAACCTATGATCTACCACGCTCGAGATGAGCACAATGAATGCTCACAGTTAGCTGACTACTATATGGAAAGATATAAAATTCATAAACACAATTCATACCGTTAACTATTAAAACTCTAAACTCCTACTGATTAAATAAATACATCTTAACATTAATTTTACTCTGAAATTATAAACCACTTTGTGTCTGTGTATTGTCCCTGTGGACCTATAAAAGTTCTGAAGAAATCAAATTAATTTCACAATGTCTAGACAATCTTTCATTTAATTCATATATTAGAAAAGTATTTAAATTAGTTAATTTTATTGACTTACTGTTTTGGATAGGATCATGTATCCTAACAACTATAAGAAAAGTCTGAAGATAAAAGGGTGAAAGGGTAACCAGAATCGAATACGGGCATACAACACAATGGACAAAATTAAAAGGACAAACAATGATCTACAAAACACTATACACAGACAACTGCAGATCAACGAACACGAACCATAATAGAAACCGGGGATGAACGCAGGTGTTCCGTAAGAGTAAGAAGTTCTCGCTCCACTAGCGACACCCGTCGTGTTGTTCTTGTTCTTGACTTGTCTTAACTCTGATCACCGATCATTACGATGATGAAGTTACTCATAATTCAGCATTTTTTTTTCAAAGCCATGAAGACATATAATAATGGGAATTATATCAATTGAAAGACTAATAGGTTCTTACACGAGTCCCTATTGAAGATCTGGGATTTCTTCCACGAGTGCGAGAAATTCCGTCTTTTCACGAGTGGAGCGTAGCGGAACGAGTGGAAAAACGCTGAATTTCTCTCACGAGAGGAAGAAATCCCAGATCTTCAATAAGGACGAGTGCAAGTACCTGTTTCTTCCGTTTCAACTTAAAAACAAAGCATGTCGATTCCATTCATTCATTTGCCGTCAATGTCATGTTTACTACACAAAATATTACAACGCCACGTGCAATGCAGTAAATACACACTTATTTAAAACCGCATTAAATCTATTAGGGGAAATCAGTTAAAATTCAGGTAAAATTGATATTTGAAGCTAAGACGACAATTTATATTACTACAGCAGTCGTAGAAGCGGACTATTGATTATATTCGGCCGATTTGATTGGCTGACAATGCCATGTAAGACAAGGTCACGCGCAGCTGTCTTTATGGCTTGTCTTGCATAGGAAACGCATCAAAACGGAAGAAAGGTTGGTGGTTTTCTCTGCATGGGTACTCCGGTTTCTTCCACCACTAAAACACAAACAAACAATATAGGGAATTCAGGGTGCTAACAATAATATCACCAAACCCACCCAATTTATTGACTGAATGGAAACAGAATTTAAATACGGCTGATGGGCCAATTACTATAATGGGATGTACTCCTCACTGACTATCATCAATATTTATTTGTTTTGTTATAGAAATCAATAAATATATTAATTAAAATGTCTACTGGGAGCTTAGATTAAAGGGCATAAATTATACCATGGTTTTTTCGGAATTGTGTTTTTTTTTTTAGAATGCGAGTTTTTTTTTATTACTAATGGCATAAATTGTGGTAGATGAGATATCATAAATAGTATATCACCAGAAAAAATTCCACACTTAATTACACACAAATGTATTGGAACATTAATTGCCCCATTTTTTTCTGAATAGTTTTTGGGAAATCGGAGCTTTTTTTTATTACCAATGGCATAGATTGTGAAAGATGAGCTATCATGTATAACTTATCATCAGAACAATTCTTACACTTAATTACACACAAATGTATTGGAAGAGCGAGTTGATTGGTTGGTATTCTGCTTTCATTACACCAGAAGAACCTTTACACTCCTTCATAATCTAGGGTAAAAAAACAAAATTAATAAACTTTAGCGAATACCGAAGGGGCAATCAAAAAAGGACAATCCATAGAAACTGACAATATAGGATACACTAGACGAAGACAAACAACGCAAAAGCACAACACAATATGTATTGGACACCACCATACGACAACAAACACAAGCAATCCAAACACGACATGATCACTCCTAAAACCAACTGGAAGTGTAGGCACACATCGTTTTGTATGCGGAAATCGTAACCCAGACATACATTATCTTTAGTGCTTTGATTTCGATGACGTAATTTTTATCGACCATGCGATTTATCGACGTCATCCAGAGAACTATTATAATGTAATACGATACTCCATCGATTGAAGATGGTGTGTGCCCATATAATAATCTATAATTAGAAACATATAATACAATATGCACGTGTACACACTAGAAAACTACAATTTATTAATATATTTTTGGCAGTATGACTAGATTAGTGTTGTGTTTATTATATATATTGAGGATTATTAGATCTGACGATTTCAAAGTGAAAGTAGACAATACAATTTTCAATAATCAGATTGATTTAACGCCAAACGATGTTATTGAATTTCCTGAACGAATATTAACATGTAAGTATAGTATTTATTATGCAGACGAAATTCATTATTAAATGGTCGTTCAAGTACGTATTACAATAGGTCTAATATATAATACAACGTATAACGTTATATAGTATTATCAATTAGTTAGTTAGTTAATTAATTAATTTATTTATTTATTTATTCATTTATTGGTTCAATGTCCCGATTTCAAAAGTGGGTGTGTTAAAATTATTCGAATAAAGAAAATATATATATTTTGTATGTCTAACCCTTACAAAATTCTGCATTTTCTGGTGTAAAAATGGGACCCAGTCCTGTTTGGCAAAACCATGCTACAAGCTACTCAAAGGATTTTCCACTCGTGCTGACTTGAGCTGATTAAATCTAGATAAATTGTCTTCTTTTTATGTGGTAAATCAATTAATTTTGTTTGAAATGTAAAACATATTTTATAGACAATAACAGACCTTATATAATTGAACATTATGCGTAGACAAATATCGAATTTATGTTTTTGATTTAATAGTGTATGAGAAAAAAAATCAATGAGTTCTTTTAACGAAGTGTAATTAATATACATTTGATCAAATCAACCATAACATCTAATGAGGCAAAAAATGAAAAACAAAAAATACCACACTGTCAGTGTTGAAGCAGTTCCAAGATCCAATAGAAAAACCACTGAGAGGCAAAATCGATACCTTAAACACATATTTATAGTTTGGTACGGGCTCTTCAATAAAAAGAGGCGGGGCTAAACTTGTTTAATGGACCCAAATCTCCACTACACCAATTTTTTTTCTGTCGAATTGGTTTTATTTCAAATTCCCATACGATGACGCAACAATAATAAAATCTGGTTCATATAGACTTAAGTGACATAATGCTAGCATAGTTTACAATGAATCAGACAGAAATATTATCTTTTTTGTCTGTAAAATCGATTCTCATCAGTTACATGATTGTTGATCATTCGTTGAACGCATTGTTGCATTGAAAGCAGGTCTGAACATACATACATAATGTACGTGAAATGTCAGTGCAGAATACAAGAAAATAATGGTTCAAAAAGGGGGGAGTGTGGGTCCAAATGTGTCTTGAATCCTTTGTTGAACGCATTGTTGAATTGAAAACAGGTCCATACATGCATACATTATGTACATAAAATGTTTGTGCAGAATACAAGGGAAAGGTTGATCGAAAAGGGGGGGGGGGGCGTGGGTCCAAATTTGAAAGCAGGTTCATATATTCATAATATACGTGAAAAGTTAATGGAGGATACAAAAAAGGATTGGTCAAAAAGGGGAGGAGTGTGGGTCCTAATGTTTAGTTTTAAGTAAAACAAGTATGAATTTGTTAATTAAACAGTGTAGTGAAGTAAAACGTACACAAGACTGAAAGCTTGTGATATATCCTGTGGATAAATATCCAATTTATAAAGTGTGCGAGTGTATGACGAATGTTAGGTATAAAAATGTGCTAGAAACATATGTTTAATGAGAAATCTGCTTAAATCAATAACGTGTTCATTATTTTACACTTTTTTTATGAGAAAAGGGAAATTATAGGATATTAATATTCTGAAAACCTGTTATCTAAAGTTAAAACACTAAAAACAAACCATGAAATTAGACACTGATTGTATAGGTACATGTAGTTGTAAATCCAACTATCATACGATCACGACCACGACGCCCCTCCAACTATTATTATCTATAACCTATAAATTTATTAATTCACCAATCAAGGGCCCACAGGGGGCATATACAATATGAGCATTTATTACAATTGTTTTATAACAACAACAAAAAATATAATAGCATTGACGAGATAATATTATTACGTTTTGGCGGGAAATGTTGGCTTTGACATCAGACAAAAAATGTTGCTTTATTGATTTCGAAACAATATATATTTGAATATATTGATTACCTATATCTTGTTTTTATATCATTTCATAAATACGTTTAATTTACCCTGCTAATAATATGAAAAACAAAACAACACCACACAGTCGGAATAATCCCAAAAACCCAAGAGGAACAATCTATACAACAACACACAAATACATGACCGCTCAATTTCCTGGCTTGGTACGGGCACTTCAATGAAAAGTGGCGGGGTTAATTTAGATTGTATACACCTAAGTCCAAGTACACAGAATTGCAAAAATGAGGTCCTTGTTGGTCAATGGTATGATATGTGAAAAATATATGGTTAGTTAATGTGGTACCTAACACTACAGGGAGATAACTCTTTAAAATCAGCTGAACGTTTTGACCATATGATGTTTGCATGCAGATTTCAAGCATCTCGGTTTCAAAACCACAGAGAGAAAAGCTACTATGTGGCTAGTGAATTTATAGCTCTGATTCTGTTGGTTGGAATTAGTTAATTTTTTTTATATTTATTACAGTGGATATATTCAAACACACTGCCCAAAAAAATAAGAAAATTAAACGAGCAGATCAAATTTTACCTGAAGTGTATGGTACCACCTTAATGTGATTTATTTTGTGTATCCTATAAGATAAGATAAGATAAGATATTCTTTATTCCAATCATGGACCCATACAGGGCATAGTCACTACAATGATTGTAACAATATATTATATTAATAATAAACTACCATATTATAAATAAAATAAAATACACACAAAAGAGAGGTACAGAAGAAAATTATTTCATCTGTGATTTCAACCCTGTCATTGATTATGCACTAGAGGTGGCAACAGGCTCTTGTACAAGTAATTATCTCGTGAATTTATACACATGAACATGTGATAAAGGAGAGGTATAAAAGAAAATTCATAGCGAGTTAATAATCCACCTCGTGACTAATGCAAGAAATCAAGTACAATTAAGTGTAGTTGATCAGATACAAAGTCACCAAGGGCCGGTGCTATATGGATACCTCACTATGTCAATATTCCTTTTCATTTAGACATAGTAGTATACTCCAGTTTGCATTAATTTTGAGAGTAAGTCCTCCTCGTGACTGATGCAAGGGAACAAATATATACATATAAAAAAATAAAAAAAAATAAAAATATTAATCACAAACATATTAAATAATAAAGGTACACACATGAATCTATAAAGTTGTTCAGATGCAAAAGTCACCAAAGGCTGATGCTTAAAGGACATAGGTAAAAAGGTAAAAGGTAAAATATATTTAGGTTTAAAAATTTCAACATCATACACAAGTGTTTAAAAATTTCTCGTTAAGTTAAAAATAAAACATAAAACTGCCATCTTTAACTGAAACTTCAATCCACCAATTGTAGCTGCTGAGAACTTTCTCACCAAGGATAGCCCATGAAAGCCATTCAGCTTATTTCCAATGGGGTCCTTTATAAGTATCAGCTTAAAGTTCAAGTGGACATTAAAAGATCAACATGAGCGGGTAGAGGGATTACTTAATTTTAAAATAAGTACATTATCTATGAAAATATATATGTATACATAATTGTCATTATTATGATATGACACGTCTTTCCCGTTCTTCACTGGTATGTATCAGGTGGCACTTCACTACTTTTTTAAATCTTTGCAAATCATTGATGGATTTGATCGAATCGGGTAGAAAATTCCAATCATGGATTCCATTGTAGTAAAATGTTGTTGATTCGATGCCTTTAATTTTTGGTGTAACATAATTAATCTGACTTGATCTAGTATTATGGGCATGATGTTCATTAATTTTGATGAAATTATTTTTCAAATAAGAAGGACATGTATCATAATAGATTTTATGAGCATGGTTCAATCGAAGCTGTTTTACTCTGTTTTCAATATTTAAAAATCCTAGACTAGATAATTCAGCTTGCTTTATACTAGTTCTTGGGCCCATGCTTTTGATGAATCTAACTGTNACCAGCGTACCAGGAGGAACAAGAATAATCAAAATGACATTGAATAAGTGCCATACTTAAAGTTTTCCGCGTTTCGGCAGATAGACAATTTGCCTTTCTATACATAAACCTCAACCGGGAATTAACCTTTTTAATAATAGAGTTAGCTGTTTTTTCGCCAGACAGGTTTTGATCAATGTCAATGCCTAAATATTTAACACTATTTTTTGAATTTATTATATGACCATTACAGTTAATTTGAAATTCAGTTACATTTTTTAATTTTCTCTTTGGACCAAAAAGAATGCATTCTGTTTTACCAAGGTGGAGAGAAAGTTTGTTGTCAACTACAGGATTCGAGTTCTTGACCAAGTTTTTGAGAGATAAATTCAGGATTTTTATGAGAAAACATAATAGTACTGTCATCTGCGTACAGAAGTAATTTACAGTCTGAGTTAATGCTTATGGACATATCATTGACATAATAAAGGAAAAGTAAAGGACATATGGAATACTTCCCTGTGGAACACCACAGCTAATGTTTGCTGGGTTGGATTCTGTGCCATTAACATTAACCAACTGTTGTCTGCCTGTTAAATACGATTCAAACCATTTAATGTTAGATACTCCCATCGCTTGAAGCTTGTTGCAAAGAATTTGATGATCGACCATAATGTTTGTCATATGCACCAAAGTATACATTTGTACAATGATATTCACATATATACTTGGATCCTTGCCACCTCCAGTAGAACATGCCCATTGCTCCAATAACCAAGAAGAGGAGAAGAGAAGAAAACTTAATGTTTAAAATTAAATGATTCATTAGAGAACAACATACAAGCAGACAGACTGAAATGATCATGCAGTTTTTTCATTATTTTTAATGAATATGCATAATTCTGACAAAATTTCTTTGTTTTCAACATTCATTAACCATATAAATTTGTCCTTTGAATCCATTTTTTTTTAATTTGAGCAATTCTCCTCTATACATGATAATAGTTTATTTCTCCTGTCATTTAATGCATGACAATGGAGGAGGAAATGTATTTCATCCTCAACTTCATCACCGGAGCACCTGGAACATGTCCTATCGTGTCTGGGGATACCCTGATATCTACCTTTCTCAATCTTTAGAGAGTGTGCTGAAAGGCGCAGCCGTGTAAGGCTTCTTCTTAATTCAAAATTATTAATTATTGACAAATATTTCTCACATCCAAAATTATTCTTACATAACGTATAGTTGCTTAGTTTACCATATTATCATCAAATTGTAATTTTCTACGTATTCTTTGTTTGTACTTGTACTTGCTTGACCCACATGGGTGTATTATGCAAATAAAGAATTATGATAGCATGAAACACATGATTCTAGTCTCGTTGAACATTCGCCATGCAATCGCACGATCGCGTGGTTTGTACACTTGCCATAGTGTTTATTGATAGTATAATGTGTACTGCACTGACACTCGCTGGCAGTAAATATAATGAGAGACGAATTAAGGACAATCAACACAGGAAAACATTATAGGTATAAAAAAAAACAAAAAAAAAACATCTGTATAATTATCTACCACGTTATTATATAAATATTTTGACGATAAACAGATTATTCATCACTCTGTCGACTTAAGTATGTCAGGTAGGCAGGGGTGCCTCTTTATGATAATTGTAAACACATAGTAAGTAGACACAAGTATGTCAGCTATAGGCATGGGTGCCTCTTTGTAATAATTGTAAACACATAGTAAGTAGACGTAAGTATGTCAGCTATAGGCATGGGTGCCTCTTTGGAATAATTGTAAACACAACATAGTAAATATTAGGATTGTATTTGTAAACACGAATAAATTTAACCGATTCATTTCTTAGTTTTTATTTACATGTCAAATTTATCTGTTTATTGGTACAATCGTGTTTTCGTGAGAAAAAAAATCATTAACAATCATCCAGTTATCAAGAGGGGGTGTTGGGATCTCATTAACTGGTTTAACCCTGCCACATTTGTGTACATGTCCCAAGTCAGGATCTGGATTTCCAACGTCATATGTCATGGTCTAGTTTTTGTTCAGTGAGTTCAGTTAAGATGAGAGGTGCTTTGTTCACCTTGTTCATATTGGTGGAATAAGATGACAATGACTGTTTAAACTTTCTTTTAATAATTGCATTTTTTCGGTTAGTGTAAACGTATTTTATTAATTAAGACATATCATAAATTACATACATAGTGAGACAAATACAACTGCAATTGAATTAATTAAAGGGATCCGAAAACAAGCTATTGAGCTTATATAAATTCGTCTCCCAAATTCGTCTTTCGGTTGGAGAGAATACATTAGGATATATTATACAACTCTATAGGACGTTGACGGTAAAAAAAAATACATCGGTGTATCAACTCCGTCTTACTGCAATAAACAAGTAAATCGGTTACTCAACATGTACACCGGAATACAATTACGATTCACGTTGTCTACTAGTATCCTGTTGAAGTCCAGAAGCGGACGGCCGGATCTTAAAACCCGGCCTGGCATCCGTCACCTATATTTTGTATCTCAGAGCCGATCACTGTGTATTACCCAAATGCCCGATATAGCGAATCCGCATCTGTTGAAGCATTTTGGTTTACTTGTTTCAAAAGACTATCAAACTATTTGGTTTTCCAATCTTTCGATTTTTGAGAATACCTGATAAATGTTTCTCCATAAGAACGACTTGGACACTTTATTAGATCTACATTTTCATTACGCTTACAGTATATACAGGGCCAGTCTGGGGAGGGGCCGGCGGGGCTCTATGCTGTTCTTGGTAAATCCTGCAGTGTGTTGTTGTGTGCCGACAGTTGATAAATCCAGCGTGTGACCCAAATGTCATTGGGGACAATTGGTCCAATTGGATTAAGACCGGCCCTGAATATATGTCATAAACAAATTTGAAAAAGAAATTAAAAATGTCAGAAAATAAATATATTTACAAATTTATCAGTGGTATTTGTTTTTTAAATTAGTTTTAATAATTTATTAACATATTAACTAATTAACTAATTAAACTAGAAGAAAAAATTCTGCGCAATTTGCCAAGTTATCATCCTTATTATCTGCACGTGGTTTACCTGAACATTACAGGTAAACATACGTATCAGATATAAGTAAAATGTCCCAATTTCACGGTCGATGATTTACGTTATATTCATATGGCTAAATACATTGAAGTAAAATATCCGAACGACTCATCCGGAAAGACACTAAACATCAAAAATCTATTGTACAAGATTATTTATTAAAAGGTCACATGACGAATCTTCGAACACATTTTTACTCACTTCCGTATCAGTAGAAAATATTGAAGAAAAATGTATGGTTTGTGTGTACGTGTGTTTACAATATTAAATATGATATGGATTATAAAATGTGATAGATTTTTACGATCAACCTTCAATGAGGATGTAAATAACAAAGGTATGTCTATTTTTACACTTTATTTCGCAATTTCTGTGAAAACAACATGTTAATGTTTTCTTCCAAAACGATTTTTGTCAACAAAAACATATAATTAGGCCCCCAATAGCTAGTTTATTCCCGCTCCCTGTTATTGAAGTACCTAGCTGTGACAAGACAGGGAAGTGGGCGGTTATGTATTTGTATGTTAGGGGTATCGATTCTTCTTCTTCATCATCCAAGTACGGGGCTACGATATAAGGATATAGTGGGTAACGTCCCGGAACTTTGCACCTTTTTATGATTTTTCTACTGGCTTTGGAACTGTTACGACAGTGTGATATATTTTGTTTTACATTTTATTTAAAGTTAATAGGGGGTGGTGTCATTTTCAGGGGCGGATCCAGAGACTCTTTCGACGGGGAGGCTCAATTATGGAGCAATATTTTCATTAATGAATGTAACTAACTATAGTCCCAAAGCGGTTCTGGCGTACGTGTGTAGGTCGGTAAACCTTGTTTTCTTTTCATTTGGCGTATAGTATATAATATTATGTACAGTTATTGACAACACAAATGTATTGTCATCATCATATTGACATTATATTATATTGACATTTTCTGTGTGTCTTTCATTCGCATCTCGTATTAAATGTACACAACACACAACAATATACTGCTTGATTACTGGTTGCTCTACGTTGACATTGTTTGAGTGTCTTTCCAATCTCAGAGTTCGCGAATACCTCAAATT
Source organism: Gigantidas platifrons (assembly GCA_002080005.1). NCBI lineage: Eukaryota > Metazoa > Mollusca > Bivalvia > Mytilida > Modiolidae > Gigantidas > Gigantidas platifrons. Next base: position 191,422 of record MJUT01063574.1, read on the forward strand.
TTCTGTCAAACATAGGACTGACAGAATGCAAATTTCTGCCAGTCCCACAAAAAAGTTGGTGGTCCTACAATTTGTGAAACTTTTAACAACAAAAGATGATTAGGCCATATTCATTATTAGGGTGAAATTGGAACATCAACAGCAACCAGCTAAACCTGAAAATAAACAGTTAAAGACATATTTCATTTGTTTAATATTTTATTCTTCTGCAGCATATTTTGTTATATAGAAACAGTTTTCTGTCTCTGTCTGTTTAAATCCAAATTCGTGGTGTCATCTTCCTCATCACTGTCATTCTGGTTCTGGAGAATTCCCTGTTTTCTTGCCATTTGTTTTGAAATTTCCGTTCCGGGCGCTTTTCTTTTTCATATAATTGCCTATCATTCTTTCTTTTTTTGTGTCCTATCCGTTTAAATCGGGAGCGTGCGATCGTTTCCCTGGCATTGCACCAGTCGAGAATCGAATCGGCCACGCTGCCATTAATTGAACTGGTATCTGCTAGGAAGTTACGGTGATAAAAAAACATGGCAGCGAAAGATCGGGAACCAGTTCAATTATGATCTAATCAATTAGAAATATTTCCCAACGCACCACAACGGACTTTTTCGCGAGACGAACAGTCGGACAATCGGACCGACTCAAGACGCTGAAATACCGGACCTTTAGAAATTTTAGCGGTCGGGACCGACAGGACCGACGATATTCGCGAACTCTGCAATCTAATTAATATTAGCTCTACGCACTTGCTCCCCCCTTTTTTGTCGCTGCGGGGGGACAAGTGGGTAGAGCTAATTTTAATTAGATTGAGTGTCTTTCATTCCTATCTCCAATATTTAAATGTACAAAACACAAAACGATATATTGATTGATTATACTGATAGCTTAGCGTTCAGTAAGACACAGGAGTCTGCAACTATAATCATTTGGTTGTATTCCCATTGCCCAGCGGATCTTATTCCATAACACGGGATATAATTTATTTCAGAATCCTGTGGTTCAGCGGGAAACTGTATCATGCAAAAAATAGGGGAGGGAGGAATGGGACAAATGGGTCAACGACTTTCGACTGCCACTAGAAAAGTATGGAGAGTTGGTTAGGGACGAAAACTTGCATTTTGAAATGGCTTTTAAAATAATGCGTCTATTCGTTTAGGAAATATAAATAATAATCTGTATGGTGCTGACTCGCTTAACCGCACGGCAGCCACTCATTAGTCCACTGCCAAGTTCTCCGTTTTTTTTTTAATCTGGCCCGCTCCTCTAATTCCTTTATTATTGAACAGACGCGCTGGGCTCATCTGTAGTAACCATGCCAGTGTCCAGCAAAATTATAGAAAAGTCAACTGGGAATTAATTCTAGCACAAAATAACGTTACTTACTTAACAAACTGATTGAAACAAAGTATTTATTGTCCTCCATTTAACATCTTGATTGAAGCCTAGGACACCCCCCTCCGCCATTTTCACCAGCAAAGAAAATATTACATGAACGATCCAGTAATATCTCATCAGGACGAGGAAAGTGGAGATTAGATGTGGTGAATACATCAATTATTCACAAGGTTTGGATCACATTAACCTGTTTAACCCCGTCACATGTGTGTGCCTGTTCCAAGCCAGGACCTGGATTTCTAACGTCATATGTCATGGTGTTTTATATGTTCAGTGAGTTAAGATAAGAGGCGATTGTTTGTTTTGTTGACATTAGTTGAATAATTTACCATCATTGTTTAAACTTTCTTTTCAAGATATGTAATTCTATCACTTTATTCCAACTAAAGTTGTGAGTTCGAATCCCGCTCAAGTTGAGGTGTACTTGAAACAGCATTATGTGATAAAATTTGTCAGTGACTTGCGGCTTATGGGTGGTTTTATCCAGGTACTAACGGTTTCCCCACCAATAAAATAGACCGCACCGATATAACTTAAATATTGTTGAATGTGGCGTTAAGCACCATTATCTCCCCCTTTTTACCCCCCCCCCCCAAAGTATCTTAATACTTGAAGTCATCCATAGTCCATTGTTGAGCATCAAAAACGATAAGATTTTACCTTGAACAAAGAACAGTAATTATAAGTCGATCTGAGTAATAGTAATTAATCCAGGCTCTCAGTGGGTAATCCTTGATTCATTATCAGCTTGGCTACTTACCAGTATATGACTATGCTCTGTGTAATAACCTCATACTAAGTATACAATTGAGAACTGCTTCAAACCATTATATGTTCGTCATATATCTGCTTCTAGGTTCAAGGTCATTGTCTTAATAATTAAAACGAAGTACACGCGTCCCTATTATATGACTGTGGAGAGAGACGCTGTCAAAATTGTGTAGATAAATGACAAACAAGAAAATATCACACTGTCGGGACAGTTCCAAAGTCAAATCGAAAAATCATAGACAGAAGCAAAATTAATACCTTTAATACATATACAAGACCGATCACTGTCCTGGCTTAGTACAGGCACTTCAATAAAAAGTGGCGAGATTATACTAGTTTTATGGGGCCCAACGTATAGGTATGTCCGCCCGTCCGTCCCACATTTGGTTTGCGCTCAATAACATAAGTTCCCCTTAAGTAAATCACTTGAAATATATACACAATGTCAGATACCATAAAGCAAAGGCAAAAGTTAAATTTCGGACTTTACCATTGTGTCCGGTGTGGAGTTATGCCCCTTTTTACTTTAACTGAAAGCGGGGGTATCCGTGACCTATGGACACATTCGTCTATTTTCCCCCATTAAAACAAAATAAATAAATTTGTAGCAAATGCTTGAATTTGATTGGTTAGAATTTTTTATCCATCATGTCATAGATAAAAATTTTAACCGGAAGTTACATGTTGGGGTCTCAATTTTTAAGCAATTATTATCCGCCAAAATAGTTTTAGGACAAGAAAAAAAATTAATTAGGAATTAATTTATAAGGATTGATAACAATTTTTTGTTCGGTTCATTCGAAATAAACTCAAAAATGTGGTACACATCCTTGCGTCAAACACAGTGTGTACCACATTTTTGAGTTTATTTCTTCATGAACCGAACAAAAATTGAGATCAATCCTTAAATAGGTAACACAACCATGCATAATTAGACCAGAAATCCTATGAGACTAGCCAACAATTCGATATATACAGTCTAGAAACTATATATAAATGAAATGTTTCTCCGTGGAAATACACTTACAATTATATATGACTATATATCCCTTGGGACAGACAATTATTCTCATTATGCAGAAATTCATTAACTTGAAGATGTAAGCGTTATCAAATTGCGATAAGATAAGATAAGATCAGTTGTCTAATGACATTTTGTCGGCGCTAGATTGATATTATACTGCCATTTGAAAGAGCTGTATTATTCAAAGGGATATTAAAAAAATATCTTAAATATCGTATCTTATCTCATCTCATCTTATCACATTTAAGAGTTCAAAGGTAGAATGAGCATGTATTATATTACATATTATCAGGGAATTATAATTCCCTCATATCATATATATTTTTATTCTCATAATTACTAATTTTGTGTTACACAGCAATCACTCATGCACTCGAAGGCAGACTGAGTATATAATCAATGTTCTTTATGCAAGGATGAGTAGTCATCATCATACCTTATACCAAATTGCAAGTCCAATTATAATCCCTCACACCACCCCACTCCTCAATCACCCCTGCAAAAAATATCAAAAGCGGTTAATATTACTATACAATCCAGGATTTCAAGTTAGGGGGGGGGGGGGACATTAAAAAAATCGCACCGAGCGGAGGGAGGCGCGAAAATTTTTGGGGTATTTCGTGTGAAAAATCACGCTTTTACTAAAAAAAAATCATATTTTTTCCAATTGTAGGGGGGGGGGAGGCGCCGGGTGCTCCCCCCTCCCTGGATCCACCCCTGCAATCAATAAGTTAAATGTTTTTCATTTTGTCATTTTCCTGTACCAGGCACACCATCAATGACCTTTCTGATCATTAAAAAAGCTTGTCGTAACCCACTCAGACTCATTTCCGACATCATTTTCGTTTTAATCGTCAACATCACACTTAACCTCTCACTCAGTTATTTCATTAAATATCGATGTTGTAAAACAATAAGTGTTTTCCTGTTGCACTCGTTGTACTTCAAATGGCTACCTTTCGCGGTGGTACATGTACAATATTACATACGCCACTACACCTTTCCCAACCGAGTGACAGCACCGCGCTGCAGACTGTGGCAACACAAATTACAACAAGGGCAACGCAAAGCGTGGCGTATCCCCTCGCCTAACAATTTGACCCGGTGACCTTGATCTTTGACATATGACCTTGAAAATCAACGGTTCCAGATTCTCTTAAGGATGTACCAAGTTTGGTCAACATCCATTGAAGGACGGTAGCGCTACTATATATCCCTTCGCAACTTCGTTGGCGAGCGGATAATTAGTGTGCTGGTGTAAATGAACATGAGAGAATATTTTCGTTTTTATGTTATTTGGTGTATATAATATCATTTCACAAATGCGGAGCAATCAACTGGCAAACAAAATACAAGGGAAGTAATCTTACAAATACCGTCATAATTGTGCTCGAAATCACATTACGAGTCACAAATACAACAAATAACAACCATGAGGCTGTCATAGCGTAACAATATTAAATGGAGCCGAAATACAGCCAAACCTCTCAATGCAGCCACCTCTGTTAAGCAGTCACATCTACTAAGCAGTCGTCTGTATAAAGGATCACCTTTTTGCTTGTCCTGTCATATAAAATTTCATTTGAATTGAACCTATTTTAAGAGGTCACCTGTTCTATAAGACCACTTTTTCCTAGTCACAAAAGTGACCTCTTAATACAGGTTTGACTGTAATACCATTTTATTGTTTTATTAAAAGAAAATTTTATGAACTTATTTTTATTTTTATTTTACAGATTCGGTGCCTGTAGAATTAGTTCATCACCATATACACAGACGTTCATCTAGCATTAATTATGACATATCATTAAAATTCCATGTTTCATCAAAACCTGTGATACTAAAACTTCAAGAAAATACTCAATTTAAAACTAGAATTCCAACATATATTATCTGTGAGAACGGATCTATAGTGGAAGATATACAAAGTAATGATTTACAAGTAAGTAATAGACAATATACAAATAAATTGTTTGTGGCTAGATTAACACGACGGGTGGCACTAGTGGAGCAGGAACTGCTTACACTTCCGGTGCACATGAGTTCACACCACGTTTCATGTTACTCGATCTTTAGTTTTATATGTATGTTTTGTTAATCGTTGTTGGTCCTTTTCTACTTTTTCTTTTGGCCATTGTGTTGTCTGTACTTCTTCGATATACGGATTCTGATTGCCCCTTTTGGTATTTTTAAACTCTTCTTGTATATTACCCGACAGTGTACTTATATTGTGTTTATGTTGCAACGTCATGGTATGTAAAATAAACTGTTAAATGTACATACAAAGAGGCAAAGCAAACAGGAACACTTTTATTTAGGTAGTAAATGCACCGATTGCAGAATAAAATTATTCCTGCATCAGAGTGACATTCTGTATATACCATATTTCATGAATAGTTAGTACCTATTGAACGGACTTGTGAAACCAGAAGTAAAATGTCAACTTGTGTACATTTATTGACAAAGAAAGTAGTCCACACCATATGCAGTTCAAAGTTGTTCTAGAAAATTGTACATATCGATGTATGTCAGAGTCTGGGAAACGGTAACATTATTGGACGTACTCAACGATGTCTTTGATGACCGTCTCGAATCGATGTAAAATTTATATATTCAACGATTTCATCCTATTTCCGTATTGAAACAATACAAGATTCGATCCCTTTTCTTGAAAAAATATAAGGTTCCGTCCTTTTTCCGTGATGATGGTCTTGAAGTCTTGAATTGATATACTAGTACAATATAATAATATACTTAATCTTTCCACCCTCTTTCCGTCGTGACTATCAGTTCTAAGAAAAATCAAAGAAAAACATTTCCTTATTCCTATTATTTTTATTTCATATATTTTTGAGAACTTTAAACGGACGTTAGTACATTGTATATTGTTTTAGTGTAAACATACCTACTTTTAAATCTCAGTATGACACTGAGAGAAAAATGAAGTTTAAAGTTGATTGACTGACTGAACAAATTAAACCAAAGTAAACAAGCTTAAGTCATTTACAAGTGTTGTATGTTTGTACTTGTTCATGATGAAACACCGGTAATTTTTCTTCACAATTTGACAAAATGTTTGTTGAAAACTAGAAACTGAGATTATTAAATATTTTACATCCTTCGGGTCACTTAATTTTCTTTCCATGAACTTTGGCGACATTATTTTTTTGCAGGAAAAAATACCCCCCCCCCACACACACACCTAAAATGTAATGGTCGTTCCTAAACTTAGTTCTAGAAAATGCATCATTAATGTTTTTCCTTTTATACTTATATAATGACATTTCTCTTTTATATATTTACTGTTATTATATATCTCATTATTAGGGTTAGGGTTAGGGTTATGGAGTTTAGCGCCAGTTTTCAACAATATTTCAGTTATATATCATGGCTGTCAGTTTTATTGATGGACGAAACTGGAGTACCAGGAGAAAACCACCGACTTGTTGCATGTCACTGAAAAACTCTATATCACATAATGTTGTATCGAGTACACCTCGCAATGAGGGGATTCGAACTCACATCACATATTCTATTATGCCTAATTATTAATATTTAATATTTTTTTTCAGAATACTCATTATTATTACGATACATTAAATGGAGCTTCATTTTATATACAGTTCAATGGCAGTCAAAAAATACATATGGTAAGTATTTAGATAATGTTGAGTCACTTATTTTCGTTGTTAACCAATTTCATAGATAGCAGGGGCGGATCCACGGGGGTGGGGGGGGGCGCACCCGGAGCGCCCCCCCCCCTAAAATTGGAAAACAATATGATTTTTTTTGCATAAAATCGTGATTTTTCACACGAAATACCCCAAACATTTTCGCGCCTCGCTCCACTCGGCGCGATTATTTTATGTGCGACCACCCCCCTCCCTAACTTGAAATCCTGGATCCGCCCCTGGATATGTTGAGGTAGGGTTATGGTGTTAAACGCCATTATCAACTATGAATTAGTTCTATTGTGGTGGTCGTTAATGGACGTAAAATATTTTTTTTTTATTTGACACTCCTATTTGTAATTTTTATTCATTTCTTAGGGACCGACCATTTAATATTTAACTTCCAAAGGGGGGTGGGGGGGGGGGAAGTGGGGGATTATGGGGGTTTTTTTTCGTTCAGAAATTTTTTTTCCGACAACACAAGAGTTAGAATATTCATTTTTTTGTCGCGCTATCCAGAATTTAACATTAGGTTATATGACAAAAACTCTGAATCAGATTATTTTTTTTCCTCCACCAAAATCAGAATATTTTTTTCAGCAACATTGGGAATCAGAATATTTTTTTTAGAAAAAAAAACATACCCCCCTGGAGGTTAAATGGTCCGTACCTTAACATATTAATTTTTTCCTAGGCGTGGGTAGTACTGAATTTTGTGTGGATTTTACGACACCCACGAAAACTTATATTCAACGTATAGTAATGATTAACGCCTACCCCCTTTTCCTACCTCATAAGAAATATTGTACATAGAAATGAGACAAATATTCAATACAAAAGGTATCTCCATCGCGACATTTTGCTAATTTGGCGGGAAATTATCAAATTACATGATGATGTATTACCATTGAATTAAGATGATATGATCTATTAAAGATATAATTGTTAATGTTTCTTTATGACTAAAACCTTCAAACATTGATGTCATTTGTTACCTGTTTTATTTTCTTCCTACGGCAGTTTGATTGGTCACGTGGACCGTCAGTAGTACAATATCGTACCTAATGAGAAATAAGCCAAAATAGCTCTGCCATGAGGTGATAGAAAAAAGAAAATTTGTCATTGATAATTGATCATTTTTGTGTATTAGTTATATTTTGGTCTGTCGTGATAAGTATATAATTTTTCGTATCAGCCCTCCCCCTCCGCTCCCACAAAAAATCTCATCAATCAGCAGAAGAGGGAAATAATGGTCAGACAATTTTGTTATATCAAACCTGTATGAAGAGGTCACAATTGGAACCAGAAAAGGTGTTTTTTTTTCAAAGACAGGTGACCTCCCTAAAAGAAATTGAATTCATATGACATATTATATGACAGGACAAGAAAATGTGACCTTTCAATACAGGTATCTGCTTAATAGAAGTGACCGCATAGACAGGTTCGATTGTATCGTCCATTCGGATAAAAATAAGTATTATTTAATTATATTTGTCATCAAGAGGAGTGGTCTGTATATTTGTATGTTAGTTCATGTGGTCAACCATTAATGGGTTTTTTTATTTGCAACGTGTCCAAAGTTCGGTATTTGTAACAGACTTATTTCTGTAGAATAACTGGTCGAACAAAAGTGGTCTGTCGTCTATGTACCAAATATGGTCATACATGTTAATGAAAGGGTGATTGTCATTTAACGCCAAAGGAGCAAGTCTTCGGCATAACTACCAAATATGGTCATACATGTTAATGAAAGGGTGATTGTCATTTAACGCCAAATTAAAGGAGCAAGTCTTCGGCATAACTACCAAATATGGTCATACATGTTAATGAAAGGGTGATTGTTATTTAACGCCAAAGGAGCAAGTCTTCGGCATAACTACCAAATATGGTCATACATGTTAATGAAAGGGTGATTGTCATTTAACGCCAAAGGAGCAAGTCTTCGGCATAAATACCAAATATGGTCATACATATGTTAATGAGTGACTGATTATCATTTAATGCCAAAAGAGCAATTAAGTTTACCGCCTATATACCAAATTTGGTCATACATGTTAATGAGCGGATGATTGTCATTTAACGCCAAAGGAGAAAGACTATCGTCTAAATACCAAATATGGTCATACATTTTAGTGAGCAGGTGATCATTGTTTAACCACAGATGAGCAATTTTGTCAGCTTTATGATGGCGGGAACAAGTTACATTCAATGAGATGATGATTTATTTTATAGTACTAGCTCACTGAAGCACACACAAGGAAATATAAATGAATTGTGCCACAAGGTTAAACATTTTTCTTATATAAAATTCCATGAATCACTGTTGAGGTGGACATTATGTGGTTTATCCTGATAAATTGATTGTGTATGTCTCCAAGCATCCTAGACATTGTTCGAGGTCTTTATCTAATGCAATCTAATCAAATGAGAAGAAAAAATGGGAGAAAGTGAGGAGAACGAATTTTGATTCGATTTTATTTAGTGTTGACTTTTCAGATACCAGAAGTAGAAGCAGTGGCGAGATGATTGTGTAACATAATACGTGTCTTCACACGATTGATTGTTGGTATTTAACGTCAAGTTGCTAGTGATTTGATTTGATTTTTTTTGTGTTTAACGCCACTTTCAACAATATTTCAGCTATATCATGGCGACCAGTTTTAGTGGTGGATGAAGCCGGAGTACCTGGAAAGAACCACCGACCATGGGCAAGTAACTGGTAAACTTTATCACTTGCGACTGCGAGTCGAGTGCACCTTTTTGTAATTTACAAAGCTTGGCGCGAACCCACGCCATATTGGTGATAGGCTTGTATGAGTTGTTAGATCCAACGACCTAATTCATTGAGTCATGCACCCGGGCTATATGTATGACTGGACCAAGTTTAATAAACCACTAATAAATCGTGTTATGGGACTGTGGGAAGGGATTAAGATTGCAAGAGATAAAGAAAAGAAAATGTGTAGGGTCGGGACATTTTTGTCTTGCAACGGGACCCAAACGACCACTCCTAATATTTACACAAGTCATATCTTATGTGGTTGCTTATTATGCTTATTTTACTTTCCTTGTGAAAAATAAATAAACTATATCAATTGTAATCCCAAATATGGCCATAAACGATGACGTACGTGTATCAATTCAATGAACAAAATAAACTCGGACATCGTTAATGGCGTTATTGATAAATGATCTATTCGTATTATTTCTTTTCATGTTTATCATACAGGACCTTAGGAACCGCGGACAATGGAAGTACTTGCCCCCTCCCCCACACAAACTTTCAAACGTGGAGCTAAACCTATTTTCCCCACTTTTTTTGGCAAAAATTTAGAAAAGGTTGATGGAAGCAAAATATTATCAATACATTAAGAGGTAAAAGGGTAAGTTTTGAAGCCAAATGATATTTTGTTTTTCTTCATTTTTCTTTTCTTTTTTTTTTTCGTTGCTTGGAAGTTTTTAAAGCCTGTCCCCAACTTTCCAGTCCACTTAGAAAGCTTGCCCCACAACATTCGGGTCCAGTCTAAAAGCTAGCCCCCACTTTCTGATCCACTCCTACGCCTCTGTGATGGTTGAGGACTTCAATATGCCAAGCTTCATATGTGTAGATCTATATCCTCGTATCAGTCTTTACGTCCCCATACTTAGATCTTGGGACGGTATAGATTAGTAATTATATAATAATGTGGTCTTATGCGAATTTAAGGTCGGGTAATATATCTCTCAGACCTGGGTAATATTTTGGCATATTACCTGGACAAGACCACATTAATATCATTATTATACTGAGTGTCTAATTGTCCAGGTAATATGCCAAAATATTACCCGGGTAATATACCAAAATATTACAGTACCAAAATATCACTACAGAAACTTACACGAAGTATAATAATAAAGAATATAGATGTAAGTGAACACGAGAGACTATAGAGAAATAAGATAACAGTGTGTAATATAGATATAGATAATATATCACAATAAACTAAAAATAGCCAAGGCAATTCTAGCCCATTTTATTGCTTACTATTTAGTATATAATATACTGTAAAACAATTTTTACAATACTATTATTGTCTACTGATAAAAAAAATTGCTATCGCAAAATATTATAGGAAAGAAAATGAATTGTTAATTGACCTGACAGATGCCAAGCAAATATAATAATAGTAATCTTAACCCTGCAGGTTTCAACGGTAAATTTTGGGTAACATTTTACAAATTCCGATTGTTCATGTCCAAGAACAGAAATAACCTTGTTTTTGCTTCATGTGAAGACACATCTTATGGCTCGGGGGAGCATAGTCCCTCCCCTAACATGCAGGCTTGATTTTATCACTTGACTTATTTCATGTTATAGTATGGTACATTCCATTTGGAAAAAGAAGAATACATATTGGAATTCAAAAATAATATTTCCAACGTGATTCACAAGGAATCCCAGCAAGCGAGAAATGTCTACAACTTCAAAGTATGGAAAACGCCGACAACAAAGAGAAGACAACTCGATGAAGTATATTCAGGTGAGTAATACATTATTTAAGAGGGCACAGGACCGCCCTCAAGCCTATTGAACCAATGCCCCCAATTGGGCCCTGATCGTAAGCGCTGGAGTTATCTACTCTCGTCTGTTCAATTACACTCAACACACTGCATGTTCCACAATTGGACCAGCACCTCCTAATGTCGTCTCTGAGAGGACCGAACATTTTTTGGTAGACATGATCATATGATTGATCGTACATTTACCTAATAATCAGTGATTATCTTCACGAAGAAAGGTTTTGGCGATATCAAAGGAGATATATAGAATCTAACACCTGCTCTATCTCAAAAGTGAGATATCAGAAGCCTGAATTTAAAGGACAGACAATACAATAGCTAAACGAAAAAGAAAAAGCAAAGACAAACACTACATAGAACATTAAAACACTAACTAACACCAACCCTTCATAGAAAAACGATGCTTAATTCCAGTGCACCGGAAGGGTAGGCACTTCCTGCTCCACTAGTGGCAGCACCCGTCGTGTTACTCTCGTTATAAACATTGGGATAAGTCATGAATGAGGAAAGTTCTTGATTGTGCTTAGGTCAAACGGGACATATTCGTGAACATTTTGTGATCTAAAGTCGCGAGTTTGATTCACATTAATTCCGAGGTGTACTCGAGGCGACTCTATGTGATAAAATGTGGGTCAGCGACCTTCACCCAACTGAAATAGTAATTGGTTGATAGATTCACGGAACCATGGTAATGTGTAACATTTTATTTTTTCCTCCATAATATTTTTTCCTGCGATTATTTTTAAATACAGATTAATACATGTGCATTTCCATATTGGCCTGGTTATCATCCCGAGACCCCCATATTGGCCCGAGACGCAGTCGATGGCCAATATGGGTCGAGGAATGATAACCAGGCCAATATGGAAATGCCCATGTATTAAACTATTTATTACATGCTTTCGACATCTAGAAAAGAGACACCCATATTGGCCTGAGACGAAGTCGAGGCCCATATTGGCCCGGGCCAATATGGGCCTCGATATGGAAATGATCTTGTAGTAATCCAATAACCGGTTATTTTCCCGGGGTGTGAAAATATGGACGGTTTACTTCCGGTCATATTGGTCATACAAAAATGCCTTTATTTTAATTAAGCATGTAATAATATAAAATATTATCCTTGAACAATATTTCAATATTAAATTTCTTCCAATGCTATTATATATTTTCCAGATGAAGTGGAAGAAATTTAATATCAAAATGTATCCGTGGATAACATTGCACATTATAACTTTTCAACTGAAAAAATATAGAAGAAATAATCTGATTTTATAAGTTACTAATTTTCTAATTAATTAATTAACATTATATATATATATAGCTGCAAATAAATATGTACTTAATACTAGTGAAATACTTCTGTATTACTGCAGTATGAATCACAATTTTAATATATTTAAACTTACAGGATGGTTTGAAGATTACTCAATCTGTCATTTAAATTGACAGTGTTCTGGCTATAATTGTATTTATGAAATATTTTCCGGATGGGTCAGGTGATTTATTAATCAGCGTCGGAAAACATATTACATACCTTAGTATAAAATATTATCCGGACTAGCTCATTTGATGGATTGGGTGATTTATCAATGAGCGTCGGAAATAATATTATAGATGGGTCTCATGATTTAATAATCAACATCGGATATAATATTATAAACATACTGCCCTTAGATGAAGGTGTTAAGGTAGATTAACACACGAGGGAAAAAATTATCACCCGAGACGAAGTCGAGTGTGATATTTTTTTCACAGAGTGTGTTAATCACCCTAACACCTTCATCCAAGGGCAGTATGTTTTTTTTTATTATACTGAATGCCTAATAATTCAAGTGTGCATTATGTTATTGGGACAATTGTTAAAAAAATAAAGTCATAAATTAAGATAGTTTACTTACATTAACAACAACAAAACATTAAATTTAGTAAGATAATAACAAAATGTTTATAGCAATTAATGTAAAATGCTAATAGTATATTTTGATAAATATTATCACATGTTTGCTTCTATATTCTGACTATTGCATAAATAATTTTCAAGCCAATGTATTCTTTCTCATTTTGAAAAAAAAATGAAAATTTACAGTGCAGTTGTTGTTTGAAATGTTTGGCATTAAATTTTAATACCGTTCAATACTTAAAATTCTTAAATTCAATATTGTAATTAAAATATATCATTCTTGCATATTCATTCTCTAAAAATCGCACGAATGAAAATTTCGCGAAATGTTGTTGACGAATTTGGAACATTAACAACATGACCTCATATGAAGACTTCCAGTTTAAAACGTAAAGATCAGGCGTCATTTTGCTTCGTGCACGCTTTAATTTATTTCATTAATTCAGAGATATGTCAACAAACGCCATAACGAGCGCTTGACGGTTTGTTGTCGTCTGGTGATAACGGAAATGATGAGGAAATAAGAATCGGTAAACCTCGGCCGGAGCGGGTTTTAATTTGTCTGGATCGGCAAACTTCGGGCTCAGCGGGTGTTAATTTTAGGCATTAACACCCGTTGCTAATATTATCACATGTTGCTAGGGATGGGCGGGGCTTATGAAAGGTTAGTGAAAATTAACAAATGACGCTTGTCCAATGAAATGAATGGATAATGTAAGAAATTTGCATAAAGTATAATAATACATCGAGGTTTACCGATTCTTATTTCCTCATCATTTCCGTTATCACCAGACGACAACAAACCGTCAAGCGCTCGTTATGGCGTTTGTTGACATATCAAACAACAACTGCACTGTAAATTTTCATGTGTTTTCAAAATGAGAAAGAATAAATTGGCTTAAAAATTATGTATGCAATAGTCAGAATATAGAAGCAAACGTGATAATATTTATCAAACTATACTATTAACATTTTACATTAATTGTTATAAACATTAGGTTATTATCTTACTAAATTTGATGTTTTTTTGTTGTTAATGTAAGTAAACTATCTTTAATTTATGACTTTTTATTTTTTTAACAACTGTCCCAATAACATAATACACACTTGAATTATTAGGCATTCAGTATAATAAAAAACATACTGCCCTTGGATGAAGGTGTTAGGGTGATTAACACACTCTGTGAAAAAATTATCACCCGAGACGAAGTTTTCCCTCGTGTGTTAATCTACCCTAACACCTTCATCCAAGGGCAGTATGTTTATATTAGTAGAAAATATTATCCGGATTATCTCATTTGATGGTTCAGGTGATTTATTAATCGTAGGAAATAATATTACAGATGCGTCTCATGATTTATAATCAGGGTCGGAATTAATATATGTACCTGTTTATTGTATACTTATCTATATACAATCTATATATATATATTTATATATATAGCTAGGATACTTTTTTTTCTTTATAGCAATGGAAAATATTTTATTATAAAATATTTACCGTAGCATAAAATTTAATATTAAATTCTTTTCACTGAATAAAATTTCAACCGGAAAAAATTATGTCTTACAAATGCCCAACCCAACTCAAATTGAAATGATAAAAACGTAGATATCAAATGTAGCGTGTGCTCGACACGTTTCTGGAATAACCTTCACTAGGCAACACTTAAAATCAACAGTTACATTTGTTTCATAGGTCGACGATATCATAGACAGAATACATTCAAGAGATCAGTCTGTGCATGAATGAAGATTAAAATCTTCAGATTATAAAAACAAACATTAACACAGATTTAGCTTAGAGTATATTATATTGTTTTATACAAACTCCTTCAATTTAGTACAGAAGATAAGTGAAAAGATATAGATAGTATAGGTACATTGTAGGAGCTTTAGAAACAGGTATAGAATAGCGAGACTGGTAGGCTTTTCTGTCCTGTTTCGCAGCAAGTGCAAATGAATTATATACAGTCAAACCTGTATTAAGAGGTCACCTTTGGGACAAAAAAAACGTGGTCTTATATGACAGGTGACCTCTTAAAAGAGGTTCAATTCATATGAAATTTTCTATGACAGGACAATTCACACAAGAGAATAGTGACCTTTTAATATATGTGACTGCTTAATAGAGATGATCACATGGGCAGGTTTGACTGTATTTTCCGACAGTATATGTATATTGTGTTTATCCTGTAATGTCAAAAATCCCCAAAGCAACTGACAAATTGTCTAAAACGATTTGATGAACAGTATTGTTATAAAGGACCCTTAGTCATGATGTAATATTTCTTTTGATTTCTTTGTATTTCTTGTCGTCAAACAAGATCGATAAAATGTTATGTAACCATATTTAAAGGGAACATTTACATTTTTACTGCTTACTTTACATTTTATTAGCCTTTATTTCAGTATTTCATATCATCATACTTTTCAAATAAGTGTTGTAAAATATATTAAGATCCATATCTAATGAATTGGTTTTTTGTTTATGGTGCTTAACGCCACTTTCAACAATGTTTCAATTATATCGTGGTGGTCAGTTTTATTGGTGGAAGAAACCTGAGTACCAGGAGAAAACCACCGATCTGTCGTAAGTGACTGACAAACTTAGTGTTGTATCGAGTACGCCTCGTCATGAGCGGGGTTCGAACTCACAACGTTAGTGGTGATAGGCACTGATTGTACAGGAAGTTGTTAATTTAACTACTGTACGATCACGGCAACAATGGTCCCCTCATATCAACAGACTTTTGAAATAAATCAAATAAATATAATAAGATCCGCGGGTGGTTTGCTACGTCACACGCACGGATACTTGAACATCGCCTTGATTTAGGTTTATGCAGTTGTACAATTTTAAAATAGGAAAACTAACAAAACCAAGTAGTTCACCGAAGGGCCCACATATCAGACTTCATTGTTAGCATACATTCATTGCGTGGAAACCCGTTAGTTTTGCAAACTCTTCTGTACGATTAAAATTCCGGGCAAGGATACCGTTCACACAAAACCCATTTAACTGTACACAAGTGTTTGCAAAACTGACGGGTTTCCACGCAATGAATACATGCTGACAATGAAGTCTGATATGTGGACCCTTCGGTGAACTACTTGGTTTTGTTAGTTTTCCTTTTTTTTAAATTGTACAACTGCATAAATCTAACTCGAGGCGATGTTTAAGTATCCGTGCGTGTGACGTAGCAAACCACCCGTGAAGATCCATATCTAATGAATTAAGCATTGTATAATTTACCTTTTGCATTACAGATTTGCATCAGTCGGTGTCACGTCATCGGAGAAAGAAACGATCCCCAGCTTATCACGTAGAATTACTATTTGTTGTAGATTATTCCATATATAAACAGTAAGTTATGATATTACATTTGGTAGTCTACTTGGGTGGGTTGGGACGGTGGGTTAGTTAGCGATAAACACCCACCCACAAGGACCGGTAACAATCATCGAACGAAATAACCCAAATACCTAAACATTTTGTATATAAATGTATAGGGATTTCGGTCATTTTGTGAGATTGTTGTTTCTGGTCCCTGTAGGTGGGTGTATCACTAACTAATAGAACCGCATCGGTGGTGTAATAGTTAGCGTGCTCGCCTTGAGTGCGGTAGATCGTGGGTTCAAGCCCTGGTAGGGTCAAACCACAGACCATAAAAGTGGTATTTGTTGTTTCTCCACTAAGCACGCAGCATTTCGGAGAAAGAGCAAACACTGGCTGGCTCGGAATCCGAATAATGTGTCCGAGTGAAGCGACATGTCTACCCGGGGGGCTGTTGTTTCAGTGAGCTAACACTATAAAAATCCAAACTCGGCGTGCAAAGCGGACCTCATGTATCCCTTCATTGAAATTAACTTGTTCTCGCCATGATATAGCTGAAAAATTGCTGAATTGGCGTTAAACAACAATCACTCACTCACTAACTACCGGTAATAGATACAAAGTGAGTATATTTATATAGTATGTATATATACTCTGAAAATTTAACTAAAAATTGTGTTACAGTTAGATTTTTGAGCTGACAATGTTTTTGTTTTCCACGAAAGGATTCGAACTTACAGTTGATACACTGCAGCACCAATCGCTTAGCCTTATGTCCAGCGCCCTAGACCACTCGGCAACATCCGCTATATAAAAGTATAGCTTCAATATACATTTGTATATGGGGATGAATATTCGTTGAATTTTTAATTTCCTTGTTGGATACTATCCACAAAATTCACGAAGAATATTCTACCAAGGAGCCACGATATAGCTGAAATATTGTTGAAAGTGGCATTAAGCACCATAAATCAAGCATCTACTAGTTCACCAAATCATATTTTGAAAATTCTGTCAGAAAAATACAGAAATCTTTAGGCGTTTTCCGTAACATTTTGTTAGCATACCATATCAGCATGATCTGTTAAGAAGAAGTTATTAGAGAGATTGTTGATGATATTAAGATAGTACTAGTAGTGTTATTTATGTCTAAGATTGTTTATCTGAACACCCTTATCTTGTTTGGCAAAGCACTGAAAGATAGAACAAGATGGTTATTATATGTTTATAAGTCAGTACTGTGACACAGAGATGTTTATTTTTCTATCAAGATTAGAAAGTTGTTGTCCGGGAAATATTTCTTTTTGAAAGAAACAATATACTTCCTTGTATATTTGACATCTTATAAAGATTTCATGCATTTTAAAACGTTATGGATAATAGTAATTTAATTCTTAAAAATAAGACTATATTATTGTATACATGCGTTGATAAAGTTTGTCAGTGACTTGCAACAGTTCGGTGGTTTTACCCAGGTACTCCGGTTTCCTCCACCAATAACACTTAAAACCTTATAAAGCATTTTGGATGAAATCTTTATACTTGTAGTTCCTATTTCCTTGCATTTGGTCACCTCAGGAAAACGTTTTTTTCAATATTTCAACTTCGCTCAGCCAATCTATTAGCAAAATCAATTGCATGGCATCACAATTATCTCAAAATATGATATAAAAATTGTGAGCAATGTGGCATATATTTTAGTTACTAGACAGCCTGTCTTCCTGACGATTGTGTAACGAACTTATTGAGTAATTATTTGGGGAATGAATTTAAGACTGAGACTATGAGAAGCATTATTACCAGGGGCGGATTCAAGGTGGGGCGCACCCGGCGCGCGCCCCCCTAAAATTGGAAAAAATATGATTTTTTTGCTTAAAATCGTGATTTTTTTATACGAAATACCCCAAAAATTTTCGCGCCTCTCTCCGCTCGGCGCCATTATTTTGAGTGCGCCCCCACCAATTGGAAATCCTGGATCCGCCCCTAATTACTGCAGAAATGTTTGAAGATATCAAAGGGAGATAATCAGAAGAGGTAAATCGAAGACGGAAAGAAAATACAAAAGAAAAAAAGTACAAACAACGATTTACAAAATATTACAGAAAACTGAAGATCGAGTAACACCAACCCACACTAAAAACCGGGGTGCATGAAATCAGGTGCTACAGAAAATATATATGTTTTAAATAGTTCATTGTTCGCTTCCTTTGACATCCTGTCTTCATAACGATTGTGTGATGAACTTGTAGAGTAATTGTTTGGGGAATTAATTTAAGATTGTGAGAGGCATTTATTGCTGAAAATGTATTTGCTATTTTTCAAAATAGTTCGGTGTTCTTTACATTTGATTGTTGTCTCACTCTCAATTAGATGTTTTTAGGTAATTAGATAGAGCACATTAAGTGTCTATAACATGTATTTGTATATTATGGTGTGGGATTGTTAATGTTGTATTAGATTATGTCAGTGCAATGCAGCTGTTGATCATGAAATGTTGCCAACCAAGGCCGTATCATTTTATTATTATTAGTTATGAGTGATTTGTGTTTAACGTCACTTCAACAATATATATGTCGTATGATGGATGCCAGTGTTAGTGGTAGAGCTAACCAGATGACACGGGAAACCAGATTGTGTGTGGGGGGAGGGGGGGCATATTACCAATCGCACTAAAGTCACATCTCTTTACTGATATTTCACAGTGTGTGATATCTTAGGAAACTCCATTAAGGGACACATGCGAGTAACCTCGTGTCATAAATATTAAATGATATAATATTTTTTAAACGGATTATGAACTTTTCCGACCAATCCAATTGATCGTTGCAGACAAAGCAGTTTAATTTTAAATTATAACTCTTTCATTGTCACCTTAGTGCCATTTTCGGTAAAGGTCATAATGTAGGGTCACTCAAATGTGACCCGTAATGGGGATTTCTCGAGGTCTCACGCACCGTGACATATCAGTAAAGGGAGCAAGTGAGAGATCTGAATTTAATCAGATTTTCCTAAGTTTTCAACCTCTAAATGGCCACCTGTGATTCAAAAGAAAGTAAATATTGGTTTAAGAACTTGTCAGAAACATACAGAAACCATTTGGCGTCTCTGACAGATGGTACCAGTATTTCATCTGTTAGAAGAAGATAGTGCCATGATTGTCAATGATAAAACTTATACTATTAGTGTTATTGATGATTACATTGTTTATTTAAGTGATATCTTGTTTATCTGAGTACTGAAATGTTGTTGTTTATGTTTATATTTCAATATCTTTTAGAACATGTTTATTTTTTTTCTGTCAAACAAGAGAGTCGTTGTTCTTGATATTTCACTTTTCAAAGAAGACTCCCTTGTATTTTTTGTAGATTAAAAGCAATATTGGCATTTGAGAACTTTATAGGTGATAGAAATTTGGCTCTTCTCACATAGAAATAAATTCGCTTCGCAATAAAGAATCCCTTGTACTTTTTGTAGATTAAAAAAAAGCCATGATATTTGAAAACTTTATGGGTGATAAGGATGTGGTTCTTTTCTCGTTAAAAATATTTTATTATGAAAAGAAAATTTAGAAAATTTAGAAAATCATGGTCAACAATTCTACCAATATCAACAATACTTACAATCACATCTCTTCTTAAACCATTGAACACAAAAATACCGCGACATATAACGTTGGAAATCCAAGTCCTTTCTTGTGATATACACCAAACTGCTGCAGGGTTAAACTTTTATTCATTGACTTATGTCTTGGTACAGTGTTTTTGCTTGATTGCTTTTACTTTCGTTCAAAATTTCAAGTTCTGTTTTGTTTTGTAATGCTTGATATATACTGAAATCAATAGTATATGATATATAACAAACATCAAGTTGACTTGTTGTCCTCCCCGTGGTTAGTAGCAAGTAGCAAGTATATATATTGTACCAAAAAGATGAATAAAGTTGCTTCTAATTCTAAAAAAAATTTGAAAAAATAGTTTCTTAGACAAGTTTGAAGCTACGACATGTGTAAATGAATTTGAATTTTGGTCTTTAACGCCACTTTCAGCAATATTTCAGCTATATCGTGGCGGCCAGTTTTAGTGGTGGAGGAAGCCGGAGTACCTGGAGAGAACCATCGAACATGGGCAAGCAACTGGTAAACTTTATCACTTGTGACTGCAAGTCGAGTGCACCCTTTTTTGTTATTTACTCAGCTGGGCGCGAACCCACGCCGTATTGGTGATAGGCTTGTATGAGTTGTTAGATCCAACGACCTAACTCATTAAGCCACCCGGGCCACCCTACAAAATGTGTATTCAGAAGAAATTTCTAAAGGATTAGATCTGTTTGATTTACTTCTAAAGACCACTGTTCTACCAGTTGTTTATCATAGCATTATAAAACTGCCCCTCGTCACTTAACACCTCATTTGTTGCTTCCTGTAATACAAACAATATTTTCGGCAGCGAGATTTTCAAACCGCAGAAAAAAATCCGTTAAAAAAAATGTCTTCCTTGTAGTCCAAAACTGCAGAAATTACCCATTATACAGTTCATCTATTATCCTTAATTTCTACTTTTAGCCGCAGGTAAGATCAGTAGATGTAAGTATGACTGCATTAAAGAACTAACTCATGTTGTATTCTGAATCTGTGGTATATTTGTTGTATTTTACTGTAGTGTCAAATCACTGTAATGATTTTGCCCGTTGTGGGCCCTCTATTGGTAATTGAAATATCTTATCTTATAATAATGAAAATAAGATTTGATTATTTTTTTCAGTTGGTTTGATAAAAGTATAGGTACAACACGTGGACAGAAAGATGCAGCTGCTAAATTTTCTATAAAACAGTTTTATGCGTTTGTGATAAATGGGGTGAGTTTTACCCATTAGTTAGTAAGACAATGTAAAATACTGAACATAATTACAATCCGAATAAACAATGCCAAGTGAGGTAAGAAAAAGCAGAATAATCGGAATAAACAAAAGATGACAACACACAGAAATCTGGAGAATTAAAGTAGTCCGATTTGATGTAAAACCTCAGTCAGGGCTGTTTTAACAGCATTATAGGCCCCCGGAAAAACCAGTTCACTGGGCCCATACCTACACAACCACTCACATGAATAAAACTGTAAATGTCTATGAAATTAAATATATATTTATTGTATTAGTACTTCCAACAAAACCAGTGTTTAAACATTAAAAAACATGCTGTACATAACATTTTTAGATAAGCATGCTCATGAGGCTCCTGAGCAACTGCCCAGCGTGCCCATGCCATGGTTAATAAAGGTCCGACCTCAGTCACAATCAGTTACTACAATTGAGGCTCTAGACTATTTCTGAGGAGGAGGTATCGGTTTGTTTTCTAGTGGTTAAAAAGAGTATGAAGATACCAACGGGGCAAACAGAATTCGTATATCGGAAGAAGAACAGACAACACAATGGCCAAAAGAAAAAAAGTACAAATGGACAAACAACGATCAACAAAACATACACATAAAACTAAAGATCCAGTAACACGAAAGTTTCTGATTGTATGTTATAGTAGATGTCATTTCACAAATGAGTTATGAGTTTGAGCACATATCTGTTCACTGGAAGCTGCGCTGTACTGGTGTGCATGTCTTGTTTGAAGTAAGACTGTAAACGATGAGCTTATCAATGATTGTTTGTTTTTACCATGAACCAGAACCTCGACAACGACGCACCTATATACTGAGAGTGTCTGTTATATGAAAATAAGAAAATTACCACAAGAAAAAAAACTGAAGATACCAACATGGTAATCAGAATTCGTGAAGCTAAGAATGACTATTCGCTATATATTCACCATAAACGGGGGAGGGGGGTGGGGGTGAACTCAGGTGCTCTGGAAAGGTAAGTAGATCCTGCTCCACCTCATGTTACTCTTGTTAAGAATCCGGTGATAAGGTTATCAATATAGGTCTTTTAATTTTTTTAACTATGGGATAAATTAAAAGAAAACCTAGCCTTGAAATTATTAGTAATGATAACAAGTTGTTGATGTCAATGACATTACATGCACCTAGTACATAACTCTTCCTTCCTGTCATACTTGTATAATAAGATCATAGGAAACCAGTCTCCAGAGATTATATCTTATTTATGCAACATATTCTGCTGTATCAAGGTTAGGGTTATGGTGTTTATCGTAATGAATGATGGTCAACAGTTCCACATATCTGAACAAAACCATCAACAATCTCTTACTTCAAACCATCAAGAACAAGCCTGCCCCTAAAAATTGAATCTCACATTTTTTCAGATGGATGGTAGATACTTATCAATCTCTCCAAACTTCATGTCTGTTGTATTTGCTGGTATTGTTATATCTGAGGTATGTATATATGATGTAGGTTGTTATATCTGAGGTATGTATATACAGGGCTAGAAATTAACTTTTTTCACCACAAGCAAAACTTTGCTAGTTAAATAAAAATTTACTAGCAAACAGACTGACCTGACTAGCAACCAAATTTAACAAAAAATGTATGTTATTTTCATTGAAATACATGTATGTAACAATAAGACTGTAAGGTTTTATGTGTTTTATTAATTGAAGCAATTCACTGTCTCTGACTATATCGCATTGTGAAAGGCGTCCTTGACCATTAAGTAAGTCGCTCCTGGACATTCTGGCTTTTATTGGACAGTAATATAAAGAGCCACACACTGTACCCTCAAAAAATTCCATGTACTCCCAAATTGGTGGAGTTGGAGTACATGTAACCTCAAATGAAAAAAAGCTGTAGGCATGCTGCATCACTGTGCATGTACTGAACTTTTTTCATCTCAAATAATTATATAATTATTACCAAGATATAACTAATGACTGTTTTATCTTTCATCATGTAATGTGACAGAATAATTATTGTACAGCCAGTAAAGGAAATATGCCTGTCTGTTATTATTATTATTTTTTTTTTTTTGCTTTTTTTGTGTGAAAATTGTATAAAGGAGATGAGTTAGAGTTAATCAAGGTGGAAACAGAGCAATAATAACTATTTGAATAAAATAATGAGATCACTTCTGTTAAAAACACAATAATTGTATTTAATGATTTCACATCGGGGTCTGAACATATAAAGGTTATTTCAGGACTTCATTTTTTTTAAATTTAGACAGATGAGGTATAGTTGTTTCATAAGAATATGAAATCTTTGGTAGTATAAATGAAAAAGTAATTCCAGACCCTGCCTACTCTACCTAGGCCAAAGTTGGATAAACGAAAATCGTAATCTTGCCATTCTAAAAATGATTCTTCAAGAATTTCTTGCAAGCAGACAGGCTGCCTTCATACGATAGTGTAACAGCTGTCACACAACGATTTTCACGATTATTTCCTCTTAGTCACTGTAAATACTGTAATCACAATTATAAATCTACCTGAAACTTGGCGAAAGAATTTCGTAATTTTTGTAACGTCGCGATCGATATCGTGATCAGAAACTTTTCTTCTTTTTGACATTTCGACTGGTAACTTGAACTGTAAAAATTACAACCAGATGTTATTTTAAAAATCGGGAACCAGTATGGTTGTTCGTATTTCTCGGACAGAGACGTAAATATTCGTATTTCTCGGACAAATGCGTACAATGTAACTATACCGTCCTTTTTCATGAAGTCAATGCGATCTTTACCGATCTTGCGAGAAAACAAATTTACACGTGTCATAGTTCAGATACGATTCTGAACACATAATTTTTTGCAACTAGCAAAATTCTGCTAGTTCTAACTTTATTCACTAGCAAAATTAAGGCAAATTGAAATTTCAACTAGCAATTTGCCTGCTTGCTAGCGTTAATTTCGAGCCCTGATATATGATGTAGGTTGTTATATCTGAGGTATGTATATATGATGTAGGAACCATCCATGGCCAAACAGGATGTATTTGAATACTATTGTTTGCATTCATTGGTAACTTTAATATATACATTTTGTATATAATAAATTTGTTGCTGTCCTGTTTAGGTCCTTTGATTTTCTGGTTCCCAAATCTTTTTGAATAAGTTGGGTTTTTCAATATTTAGAGACCACAAGAGGGAACCCCATGATAATTTTTAAATTATATGGTTTTCCAATCTTGACTATGGGTGTACTTGATGACGATTATTGTAGAAACGTCTTGTGCACACTCAATTAATTATATATATATATATATCCTTTTTTTTAAGGACCCGGGTGGCTCAATGAGTTAGGTCGTTGGATCTAACAACTCATACAAGCCTATCACCAATACGGCGTGGGTTCGCGCCCGGCTTTGTAAATTACAAAAAAGGGTGCACTCGACTGGCAGTCGCAAGTGATAAAGTTTACCAGTTGCTTGCCCATGTTCGATGGTTCTCTCTGGGTACTCCGGCTTCCTCCACCACTAAAACTGGTCGCCATGATTTAGCTGAAATATTGCTGAAAGTGGCATTAAGCATAATAAATAAATCAATCAATCCTTTTATATTG
Source organism: Gigantidas platifrons (assembly GCA_002080005.1). Classification (NCBI taxonomy): domain Eukaryota; kingdom Metazoa; phylum Mollusca; class Bivalvia; order Mytilida; family Modiolidae; genus Gigantidas; species Gigantidas platifrons. The sequence continues at coordinate 216,543 of MJUT01063574.1, forward strand.
TGAAAATGCTACTGGTCTTTCATATGAGACTAGTGAATGTACATTCTATTTCTGATTGAAAAATAGAAAAACGGTTAAATATACAATGCTGCACTATTTTTGTTTCATTTGTTTTATTTTGATTTAGAGTCAATCATCTTCGTTCTGGACAGAAAGTATAGTATTTATTTTCTAATTGTTGTAATTTTGTTAGAAGAAGAGTTTGAAGAACCCAAGGGAGGTAATCAGAATCCGTAAATCGAAGAACAGACAATACAATAGCCAAAAGAAAAAGGACAAAGGAACAAACAACGATCTACAAAACTTGTATATAAAACTATAGATCAAGAAACAAGAACCTCACTAAAATCCAGGGGTGAACTCAGGTGCTCCGGAAGGTGAGCTGTTCCTGCTTTACCAGTGGTACCCGTCATGTTAATCTGGTCATTTGTGACATAGATATTCCGTAATGGTTACTTATTTTTTTTTTAAGCCAACCATCTTCTCAGTGGACAGAAATTATAGAATTAGTTTAACGGTGGTTGTAATTTTGTTCTTCTTTTAATTCAGAGCCAATCATCTTCTCTATGGACAGAAAGTATAGTGTCAAACAAACACGTGAACGCTCACAATGCCTTGACTAAGTTTAGTGAGTGGGTGAAGAAAAAAACTGACCTCCCTTCTAACGACCATGTGATGTTGTTGACTAGGCAAGTATTTAATTACAATAATGAAATCTTGTAAAACAACTCCCTCCACACTCAGACAATAACCATTTAAAGGCTGATAATACCATACCTTAAGTTCAGTGGTGTTAATTTCCATTAATCATAATACTAATCAATGTTTAGAATGTTAAATAATTGTGATTATTTTATCTTAATGTATAGTAAAACCTGCTCATGCGGTCACCTCTATTAAGTAGCCACCTGTTTCTTGTCCTGTCATAGATAGTTTCATACCTCTATTAAATAGCCACCTGTTTTAAAAGGTCACATGTTTCTTGTCCTGTCATAGATAGTTTCATATGAATTAAACCTTTTTAGCTCACCTGACCCAAAGGGTCATGTGAGCTATTGCCATCACTTGGCGTCCGTCGTCGTCCGTCGTTAGCTTTTCACATTTCAATCTTCTCCTCAGAAACCACTGAGCCAAATGGAACCAAACTTGGCAGGAATGTGTATCAGGAGGTCCTCTATAAAAT